>BQNB010044062.1:0-42470 GCA_026074375.1 Tanacetum coccineum
GCAGTTTTTGTCTGTTTTTGGTCATTTAAGCTCGTTTTTAGAGGTAAAAGATATGTGTAATTAAGCACTTATCAACCCCCTTTTCACACATGGAAAGGGGGTTTGTAACCCTTGCGGATTTTCTAGTTTCATAATGTCTATTTAAGTCCTTTGACTTTTTGACTTTTACTATTTCCGTCGGAACAGTTACCGTGTTTACGCCAGTCAACCAATAATTTTCCTAAGTATTGGCACCAATCCTGTCTAACATGATGCGATTTAACTAATCAATTGGAAAGAGCTTATGCGATTTAAACCTAAAGCGAATTAAGCTCAAGCGATTTAACTGATCCTTCCAGTTTAAGTCCTTGTGATTTAGTCTTACGGTTGAAGTCCTTTTGATTTAGTATTGCGGTTTAGCTTTGGGAATCAAAGGTTGCGGTTTACACTCTCGCGGTTTTACTTGGTACTTGCGGTTTAGCAGCTTGTGGTTTAACTTATGCGATTTAGCATTGATGCGATTTAACCTTGCGGTTTAACGGTCCAAGCGATTTAGGGTTTTCAGATTATGCGGTTTAACTTTCGAGTTCAAGTGATTTACGATTTCAAGCGATTTAGGGTTTCAAGAATCAAGCGGTTTAGGTTACAAGTTGCGGTTTACCTTTCTTTCGTGGCTTAAAAGGGTTCAAAGGGTCTTTCGAGTTCAAGGAAGAGTCAAACTCGGTAAATACCGAGTTATAACCTTGGCGGGGTTTCTTGGTTTTACATGTTACAAGCCCTACCATTAAGGTTTATGTAAGTATAAATGTGGGACCGCAAGATTTCAATGTGTGAAATAATATAACACACACAAAATCACAAAATGTAATTACGACTGCACTAAGCTCATAACAGTAAAGCTACAACTTGTATGTTTTCATATTCATGCAAATAATGCCCCGTGTAGATGTTCAACCCGCAACATCTAAAATCCAATATGGTATACGTCCGTTGGCCTTATTGGCACAAATCCTGAACGGGGATGTCAATCCCAATAGATCTATTTATAACACACGCGCTTACACAAAGTAATTAACAGTTCACGATATTGGGCATAATGGGTTATCGCTACTTAGGCAAACTCGTAATTTGTTTAAGATAGTACTTGCATCCAAATGTAAAACAAGGCATTTATCTCACCCCGAGATTTGTAAATATTGATAAACAAGTAAAGCGGGCTATAAACTCACCTTAAGTGATAGAATTAATTTTAAAAAAATCAACAAGGAATGTCGTCGCAAAGGACCGGTATGCAACTTATTTAATCATGTGTCGATTTATAATAACGCAATCGAAATAAATTAACACGATGCATTTTATATCGTTATATCACCACCTAATAGTTTTAGTTTTAGCTTATTAAATCAAAATAATGTTTACATTAAGTTTACCATTTAATTCTCAAGTATATACGTTCGTAATATATTCTAATAGCCAGAAAATTAATTATAGTCTATTACGCCCGATTTATCACTTTTATTATTTTTACAACGATAATCTTTATGTATAGATATATGGGACAAGTCATGACACTAGGACATGATGTCATATGTCCACGTCACATGTCCATGTCATATGTACATGTCAGCATCTGTCCCACGTCAGCTGTCCACGTCAGCCCATCACGTAGTGTTATTTCAAAAATGTAGTTGCCCGGATTCGAACTCTGGTCCCACAAACACAAGTGACTCAACTAGTGGGGCAAGCCATAAGTTCTAATACAAAACTGCCATGCCAAATAGTAGTTTTTAACTCAATCCCTAATTATTAGGCACAATTACCATATCTTTTCCCAAACTGAAACCTTAACAAAGTTCTCTACAAATCCGGAATCAATTCAATCTTATGAATGACGCGTTTCCTAAATTAAGTCGTGAAATATTTATGTGCTCATAACTCAATCACATATTCAATCAAAAATTCAAATCGGCTTATCATTCCATCAAACCCAAACACAAAACTGCCATATCTTCTCCAATCGCATATTTACAAAAACAAATTCAAATCGAATTACCCATAAAATCACGGTATTTTGATTTGAATTATTTTTGTGGTATTTTGATCTGAATTCTTTTTGTGGAGTTAAAAAAATAACACATACAGATCCTGCTTTATTGTTCACATGAAAATCTCACCAACATCGGAATCATCATCAGAGTTATTTTTTTCTATTAGATTCTCATAATCTAACTGATTTTTTTTTTCCAATTGAATCTAACTAGGTTTGCCGATACTTTATGACGCTACACAAAGGCTAGATCAAAACTAATCACCAATCATGTATGTTGGATTTCCAGTCTTAGTTGATTGTTTTTATTTATTTATGTACAGTTTTAGTTGATTTTTTTTTGTATATGTGTGCTTAAACACACATTCGTTTAACCCCGGAAAACACACCAAACGGGCTAATAACATAAAATATGAGAAATTATATTGTAAATATGTTTGGTATGTGAATATATGCAAACAACCCCTGACTTAGCATCCCCGCTAATCATGTAACACGACCTAGCAATCTCGCTAGTCGATCACCTTGCCCTAACATCCTCGCTAGTCAGGTAGCAAAATATGTCACTTACACACCTAAAGGGCCTACCAGCTGGAGCACTATATTAGGGCAGGACCACAATAGATATGGCAACTCATTGCCAATCACCCTTGCCATGCATCGCAATGCATGCAAGTAAGAACCAAAACCCTTGCCATGCCAAACACGGTACATGCAAGTAAAATCACAACATATATTCACATAGCAGTCATAAGCACATATCTTGTCCCAAAAACAAAACCACATTTCGCACAGTTCAAAAAAACCAGTTCAAAACACATTTGAGTATCATTCTCTCCCAACGGAAAAACAATAAAATGGGGCTACGAGAACTCACCTCAATAATAATGCAAACTGCACAAATCTCAAACTCAATGCACAAATAATCTTAATGCAAGCGCACAACAGTACCCAGCAACGACCTAACATAAATTTACCTCATTAATACTTGTACAAAGTTATCTCATTGTACAGGTGTTCGTCTTTACTCACACAAACTCCTCATTTCCAAACCGTTATCTCATTACAAAACCGTTATCTTATTTTATGGTTGTGTGGTAATTATGCAAAACGACTCGAAACACTTGGGCTAAGTGCGACATCAATACAATTTACTCAAAACGTTTTCCTCCGTTAAAACAAATCAATCGACCAAATACTCCAAGGAATTTTGGCGAGTAGTGAGTTAAGAACTCAAGAGTCGTAAATAAACAAATCCATATTTCTGGAATCGATAAGTTATGTATATATATTTAATATACATATATAGGTATTTAATACTTTAATTAAATAATAATATTTTATTATTATTTTGGTCTTTTTATCGGACGAATCTGGGTAAAATTTAAAATCTTGCAATTTATTTTACGTTCACGCTCAATCAATCAACCTTAACACTTAATATTAGTTAAAAGTCACCTTTTTGTACTTTAGTTGTTTTGACAAAAATATTTATTTCAAATATTTTCTAAGTATAACATTTTTCACGAAATTTTGGCGTGATTCGTTTGCTTGTAAAGGATTTTCCGAGGTTTTCAAACCTTAATATTTTCAACAAATTCCCTTTTCCACAATCTCCAACTAAGTTCTAAATTTTTAAGCATTTTACCAAACAATGTCCATAATCAATCAAATTGACCATTTTACATCTTCTTAAGTATTTTGTAAACTCATTTATCTATTTCAATGTCCAAACAATCAAATTTTCCCCTCTTGGGCCCGAAAGCCCAATGATAGTCCAACAAAACTTACTTCTAAGTCCAAATCGAGACCATTAGTCACTTTCTTTACTATTGGGCCTTACGGCTCAATAAGATTCTAGTTTTAGCGCGATAATCCAACGTAGTCCAAAAATCCCTTTTATTATAAGTCCAAAATATAAACTAGAGACCATTGGGCCTTAAGCCCAATAAGCCAAAACGAATAAGCTAACAAGCTTAAAATAAGCCGAAACCATAAGCTTATCAAAATAAGTCGATACCAAATAAGTTATAAGCTATATATATATATATATATATATATTTGTGTTCTTGTGGTATACACCTTAAAATGAAAAATAATAGGCACCATTAGAAAAGTGACAAGTGTAATTTTTTGTTTAAAAAAAATACTAATTACTTGTAATTCAATTGAGGGTATTGTAGTAATTTTATTTTTCACATAATCTGTTTGTTTTCATTCTATCCCGTTATCTTAGCTCTCAATATTCATAATCATTCAATATTCATAATCATACGTTACAATATCACACCATCAATACCTGCCTAAACAAAATGACTTATATAATTCCTACCATAAACTCAATCAGTAAACCTTTTTTATTGTTCGGTACACACAATCATGAGTAATGCAGGGGATTCTTCTTCATTTCAAGGTATTTTGTCTTGATTCATAGATTTGATTTAATTGTATGATTTCCCCCCTTTTTTTTGTTATGATTCATATTGTATGATTATTAGTTTTTTGTTATGATTTTGAATTTGTTATTATCAATTGTATGCTTATTAGTTATTTTGTTATAATTTTGAATTTGTTAATATCAATTTTATGCTCTGTTATGATTCATATTTCATGATTTATAGTATTTATAGTTTTATCTTGTATCATTCAGTATTTGGTATTATCTATGAGTTTTTTGTTTGTAAACCGAATTCATCCCAACAGTTTGTATCACGTTTTTGTTTTAGATGCGATTTATGAGCATGTTATAACAACCTTTACGTATGTTACAGTTGAGCCATCAACTCCGCATTCAATTAATAATGTGCAAGATGCCATTATTGGTGATGATCAAAGTGTTCCACAGGTTGGTAGTTACCAACCAACCCCAGAAGGGAGTAAGTTTTGGGTTCCTGATGCTACGAACAAACCTATCGAAGGTACTGTATTTGATACACTTGAACTGGCTTTGAAATTTTATAAGGATTATGCAAGGGAAGCTGGGTCCGAAGTTAGAAGAGGGGGTCAAAAAAAAACAAAAAATGCAGATCCTACTTTGAAGTATTTTGTTTGTGCCAAACAAGGCTTTAAACCCACATCAAACAATGTTAACAAAAAGTACAAAGTAGTACACAACCTTAGTTAACAATATATATACACAACCATTCACACAATCATAAGCACAATGCAAGTATAGAAGTAAAGTGGTAAATGTAAAGAAATAAGTAAAGCGAAAGGTAAAAGAAAATGCAAACCGACACGGTAATTTATAGTGGTTCGGTCATGAAGCTCCTCTTCGCCCTACTCCACTCCCTGAGTATCCAACTCGAGTTACTTCACTAATCAACAAGATCCCTTTCGGCGGAGAAAACCTTATACCAATGCTTACATTATTTTTCGATACTAAGCTAGATGTCGAGACCTTTTTTTTGGTACAACCAAACCCGTTATGTTTTATGGCCCAACATAACAAACCTTGTGTTTTATGGCCTAAACACATAAACCGCATCGCTTACATTATTTTTCGACACTAACTAGATGTCGATCTAAATCTTAGCTAGAATCAATCTAACCATTTCACCAATTAAATTTTTAAAGTCCTAAACACAAACCAACCACAATCAACCATCCAAATATATACATCATTTGGATCTCCACACTACTAAATATTGGAAGACATGGACTCGATCTATATGTAACAAATGTTACAAATGGACTAACTATGACTACAATAACTTTAGAATCTTGAAGATGACGCGAAGTTTTTCTTCTCTTGCACTTGAGGAAAGGAGGAAAGGATAAAAGATTTGATCACATTTAAACAAGATTAACCAAGTTGAATGATCAAAGATTTAGAGAGATTTAGTGAGATCTAGAGAGAGAAAAAACTAAAAGAAAATCGTGCAAAAAAGGTTATAAAAATAGTTAGAGGTGGCCCACTATTTATAGGAGATGAAAAACAGCCTGTCAGGATACGGCGGTCCCAGATATATTAGGGGGCCGCCGGACAATTAAGGGGGCCGCCGGCCGAATTAAGGGATCGCCTCGACAGACGCTCCTATTTTTGTCTTTTTGTGGTGACAAACTTGTCTAGTGAAAGTGACACTCATTTTAGGAGGGAAAATGACCAGTATTTAAGTATAATATAATAAAATAATATCACCAATAAAACATTTCTTTATAGTTCAAAAATAATTTGTCTAAATAATTTTTGTGAAATAGTTTTGTTATATTTATTTTTATAAATATAACAAAACTATTTCACAAAAACTTATTTCTTTGATCATCCTACAAGTTTAATGCTTGTTTGTACATACTTTATGTGATTTACGTCGGGTGTAAACCAATGTCCGTCTTGATGCATACTTGAGACGTCGAGAGATGTCGATGCATGTATTCATTGATGATTTGTGATTACGAGTAACTTGTCTCACTTTACGGTTACGTATTACAAGTCACATAAATTGTCATCACCAAACATAAAAAGATCGTATAGATTAAATATCGGTAATAGTTGTCACTAACGAAATCTCTCCCCTTTTATTGATTATGAACCAACTATGTAAACTATAACACATAGTAAAGTTTAAAAGTTACTCGTTTACACTTCCTTCTCCCCCTTTTGTCGAAGCAAAAAGGTATACAGTGGATTATGGTTGGAGCATATAGGTTGGAGGTTTGAGAAGAAGTCATGTGAAGAGGGTACGTGCTCCGGGTATATATGTTTGAGGTATGAGGAGAAGATATGAGAAATAAAGGTGAAGGTGACTGTGTGATTTCTGAAGTTTAGAAAAAGGATATGAGAATGAAAAGTAGCAATAAAGAAGTAGTACTTCGAGTGTGTAGGTTGAAGGAATGAGGAAAAGGTAGATTCTCCAAGTATATAGGTTGGAGGAATGAGAAGAAAATATAAGAAATAAGGTTGAGGCGGTTTTGTGTTTCTTGGATAATTTAGTGGAGGTCGTGATAGATGAGAGGAAGGCATGAAAAGAAAATAGGTACTTCAAATATATAAGTTGAAGGTATGAGAAGAGGACCTTAGGGTTGAGGGTGATTTTGAAGTGGAGCAGGTGAAGTATTTAGAGTATGAATGAACCCTTCATCGTATTTGACAATCCCCAATCTTATCTTCCTATAAAGGTGAGCTTGCATCATCCCAGTGAAGTCTTCTATCATCACGGTTTAACCAACTTCATGATATTTACTCACATATATCTTAGCTCCCCATTGCTCATTGCATCCCCATGATACTAACATTCCTTGTGTATTGACTATAACAGATCCATAAATAAATTACCATCGATGCTTGAGAAGTTCGATGCAATTTAAATGAGTAGATAACTTGCAAGTGCTCCCCCTTGGTATATGCTCCCCTTGTTTGGGGCACCAAAGAATTAAGATATGGATGCATGCTACAAAATAAAGTTAGTGGACAAGTGCATATTATATATATATATATATATATAGGGTAAAGATCAAATAAAAAGACAAATATTCGTGAGAAGGATACACTACACATGGTTTTTTTTAAAAGTTCTCGAAAAATTCTAAAAAAAATTCACAAGATCCGGTATGTTGGTGCATAAAAAAGTTGTGAATGAAGTTTTTCTAATTTCGAGTTTTTATACGTTTTTTTAATGCACAAAAAAATGAAATTTTGATGCACAAAAAAATTTTGATGCACAAAAATTTCAACTTGTTATAGTTTGATGCGCAATAAAATTTTGATGCAAAAAGTCAAAAGAAGTTGAGGTCAAAAACGAATTTTTGAGGCACAAAATGAACAATTTGAAAATTTAATGCACAAAAATTTTTTTGTGCATTAAAAATTCGTTTTTTTTGCATTAAAAAAACGAACAAAAACTCAAAATTAGAAAAACTTCCTTTACAAAAGTTTTATGCACCAACATACTCTATCTTGTGAATTTTTTTTAGAATTTTTCGAAAACATTTTTAAAAAACATGCCTAGTGTATTCTTTTTACGAATATTTATCTTTTTATTTTAACCTTCCTCTATATATATATATATATATATATATAGGGATGGGTTCTAGAGAAAACCATATTTTGGTAGAAAACCTAGAAAACCAAACAGATGCACTGAAAAAACCAAACGGATGCCTAAATTTTTTCAAGCTATATAAAGGATTTTTCAGTGCATCCGTTTAGTATTTTAAGTGCATCTGTTTGAGTTTTCTAGATTTTTCACCGAGATTAGATTTTCTCACAATCCCATTCCTATATATATATATATATACATATACACTTTAAAAGAATAAAAAGAAAAATAAGACGAGGATGGAGACGACGTGCTCATGGATGTGAATGAAAATGATTCCATAGAGCCGAGGAGTGGGAAAGGATAAGCGATACTACAGAAGAAACGTGTTGACGAGAGGTTGATAGAAAAGATTGATATATCATTTGCACTAACAATTGATGTGCATATGATCCTATCGAGACAAAAGTGGATGATTGGGAATTCAAAGGTTTGTTTGGTGTTTTGTTGGTTGACAATGTTGAGAAACAAAGGTTGGATGTGAAATGAGGTAGTTCTTTCATGGTGGAAGAATAATAAGAGACTCAACATTGTGGTGACTCAATAACACTTGAAGATTGATTATCTTCTTTATGTTCTTCACTTTCTAGAAAGTGGAAAGTTTTGCGAAAGAGTGACATTTGCATTTCACAAATTACTTAAATATTTCGGATGAAATAATTAAGTTGTCAAGGGATATATGAGGAATTCTAATAGTAACAAGACTATTAGAAGAGAGAAGAAACATTTAGAAGTGAAAAGAAACGTTATAGATGAGGAGACTTATTAGAAGTTAAAAGGGACGCTTAGAAGTGAGAAGAAACTTTAGAAGTAGAAAGACTATTAGAAGTGAAATGACTACTAGAAGAGAGAAGAAACGTTTAGGAGTGAGAAGAATCGTCTTTGAATTGAGATAAGACGTATGCGAGATGTAAGGACCAAGGTTTGTATGTGAGAGGATTTATTGTGAAGTGATAGATTGTAAGTCTATCAATATTTAATGAAATGTGTATGATATGAGACGCATTTCATTATGAAATTCACTTAACTCTTGAAAACATAAGCAACGATGCTTAGGAGTGTTGGGATATGAGGATGACCCATTGATCTATAGAGAGATACTGTGTATAGGTTTGGGTATGGAGTAGACGTCAACTCACAGAAGAAGAAGAAGAAGAGAGACAGGGTGTTCATTTTATGATTAGAAAAGAAAATGAAAGATATCACATACCTGCTGCCGGCGGGGGCCGCCTATTTTAATCAGGGGGCTGCTTGGTTTATGGGGACCGCCACCAGCATATATGTTTTGGAATCAATTGCTGATGATTTTTTTTTAATGGAGTGACATTTTAATTTGCATTTCGCTAATTAAAAATACTTAAAGAACTTCGAATGAAGTAGTTAAGTTGTCACAACACGGAATGGAACACGAACCTAAATCAAAACTAGAAAAAAGAAGGAACGGTTTTATTGGAAAGATTTTTCATCATTCCCTAACCAGTGACCGAAGATTAATTTAACGATTCACGCTTGAGGGGTAAAGAAAGAATTCGGCGATGTTATCTTCAGACGCAACCTTTTTCATGGAGATGTTTCCTTTTGGACATTGTCCCGAAGGAAATGGTGACGTATCTTCGATGTGTTTCATACGCTAAAATAATAATAATAATAATAATAATAAAGAAGAAAAACAAACTAAGATAGAGACGACGAGTTTGACAGTGTCAAGAAGGATGGTGGTTAACGTGCGATAAACTACACTCACAAAGTTATGTAGCTCTTCTCGAGCATTGTGAATGTTCATAGAACAATCACACGACGAGTTTTTTTGAATTAAAAAAAAAAAAATATTAAAATTTTGTTGTTTTTTTTAAAATTTTTTGTAGTACGGTTGTCTAAAGGTGGTAAGCGGAAATATTAGAGGAAAGAGATTAGCCATCTCTATGGTTGAAGAGGTATGGTTGAGTGAGAAGAAAGAGGTGTGATCAAAAGACAAAGAGTATTTTCGTCGAAGAGAAAGAATGTTTCATCGAAGAGAAAGAATGTTTTCGTCGAAGAGAAAGAATGTTTTCGTTGAAGAGAAAGAATGTTTTCGTCGAAGAGAAAAGGAGAGCGTTTTAACTTAAGTTGTTAAAAGGCTTGAATAGGGATTTTCGAATATGACCTTTAACGTTTGCGAATTGCAAGTTAAAAGTACTTGAATATCTTGGATGAAATATTTAAGTTGTCAAACCTACTTGGAAGGCTATTTGATTTGCATCTAACTTTTTCGTGACAAAGAGTGTATTATTTGGAATAAAAGGAGATGATGATTAAGGAAATGTGTGAAGGAAGACTCTAGAAGATTTAAGACCATTTTATGACTCTTTTGAAAATTTAGATTAGTGACTCGGACGCGAAAGAAAAGATATTTTAGTTAAGAAAATATATACATAGATGTATAAGACATATAGATATAAGCATGCAAGTTTATCTAAGCATGTATCAACATAATAATCAACAAGATTAATGTGTAAGACTATATGACATTTAAATATTAATTGTCATACATTAAACTAACATAGTGTAGGTGCACAATTAAAACGTAAGTTATGTAAAATGACGTATACAAAACGTGATAATTTTTAAATGCAATCATCATGTAAAACATGTTAGCATTTAGCACTTAGGAGCATGTGTTATTTAGATAAACTAAGAGATATTTTATCTAAATTGCTAGAAAAAGGCAAACGCTTTTACAATAAACATGCATTCAATAGCTAAGCAAATAAACGTCGAGCATTAAGATAAACATGAAAGCATATAATTGCATTACGTGGGAGCACGTTATCATCTTGAAACTTCAAAGCACATATGTGAAATGCATATAGTCTAGATTGACTAAGGAGAAACCTAATTTCTACTTGCTTAGAGTGCACTCCTAATGAAATACAAAGTCTATCGATGTAGACTATCATTAGGCATATTTAGGAAGAGTCATTTAATCGGATTAGAGATTGAATATGAGACTATCACTAGTGGTGCTCAATTTAGGCTAAACACGACCATTTTTACGGGTTATACCACGAACCCAACTTCACTCTTGGAAGCAATTCAACTGTTAGGTCAAATTGAATTTCTAGTGCAATAGTACCTGCCAGTATCATTCTCAAGTTAGATGCAAAAAAAATTCCATATATTTGCTAAGAAGTGTAGCAAAGATAAAATTTGTATTATCTTTTCATAGATGGCCTAACATGACTCAACTAACATGCTTTAATTCCGGTTCGCATAATCCTAATCAAGATATGTGGAATTCTAAGGTTAAATGAGAGAGCAAGCAAGTTATTGTAGGTATAAGAGAGAATGAGTCATTAAGAACCTAGGAAATGCGTAATGCTTTATGATAAGAGTGTTCAAAGAATGAACCTTTGCATGTCTTTTATGATAGAAATCCAATTAAAGGGTTATTACCTTAATAGATCTTATTACATGTATATTAGACTTTTAAGCAAGTGATTCACAAGAGGAAGATGTTTTAAATCTAATGCCTTAGGGAAGATTTACCAAAACCAAAGATAACTCTAAGACGAAGGATCCATCGATCCATGGAAATGCCAAATTTAGACAAGGGTTTCTTATTATTTGGGATATGGTGTTGACATTAGGTTATTAGAAGAAGCTTATATAAGTTATAAGAGTTCTCAATTTAAGTTTTCAGAAATGACATCCAAGTCTTGCTCATTAAGTTGGAGTACTTATGAGTTTCCCGATGGAAATTTATAAGTTGTCAATCCTAGTCAGAGTGTGTTAAGTTTAGCATGTATAATTTGACCATAGCTAATAACACAACATTTGAACACTTTAGACTCAATGAAACGTCTTCATTGCAAGTGTGATTGCAATTCGATGACTAATCTTGTTGTCTTGCAATCGACTTCGTGATTTCATGTAATAACCGAGGATGGTTAAACATGTAGACACGGAAAAATATCTATGGTCATTTGATTGATATTTCCGTGATCTAGATAAATCCTAGTCTCGATTTCATGTTCATATTCTAATTTTGTAATTAGATTGAATAGTGAGATTGATTATCGTTTGAATAATAATCATCTTCATATTCAAAATCCTCTTACGATCACCTATTGAAAGAAAGCACAAAAATGGTTTGTGGAATATGTTCAATTCTTCCTAATCCTAACCTTAGATGGTTAAAGGGTTCTCATTTGGTGAAGAAGAAATATTATGCTTATTTGGTAAAGTAAGAGAAAGTTTTGATAAGAAGAGAGTTTGAGTTTTGAGTTGTGCTTTTGAATTGTTTGAGCAAAGTTACATATGTTGTGCATTTGCTCATGTTTGGCTTTTCGGAGATGACGACTTTACCAATTGCATTGCAAGGTAAATTACTTGAATATTTTGGACAAAACATTCAAGTCGTCAATCCTACTTCATTGTGTATTTTATGCATATATTTGCCAAATATTTGGAACACAACTATTGGACAAGTAGACTCAATATGACATCATCTACACAAGTGTGAGTTATGATCTGATGCATATTCTTATCGTCTTGGAAAAGGATGTCATTATTTTCATATCAATCGAGTGTGATTGAGTATGTAGGTTTAATATAATATCTCTCGTTATATTTTGATATAGTCTTAAAGCTAGATAGATCAGAATTCGATTTCCTTGTCCATAACGTTAGAACTTGTCGAAATATATTTGATAATAACTCTATGTTGTTTGAATAATGATTGAAATATTCGAAATATTTCTTGACCCTCACGAACACTCTTTTAAAAGAAGACAAATAAAGAATTTTAATATTGTGTTTCACTAATCTAAGACTAGTTGTAAGTGTGAGGTTATGAAATAATGACAAGTTAATTTCTTACTTCAAGATTGTCATATATTTTGCGTGTGCGAATAAACTATTTGTTGTTATGCATAGTGTGCATAGTTTTTGATGTTTTATGAGTATATAAATGAATTTTCTAACCATTTTTATACAACACACATCTTTTGTAAAGTACTATACGTTTATAAAAAAATAATATAATTATGTGTGTGTTTTAGAACAATGCAAGCACAACAAATTTAAAAGTTACATTTTCTTTTACTTAATTACCAAAAAATTAATACAATACTTTTATTTTTGTTTAACCAACCCGAGATCAAACAACGCAAGATGATGAAAATATTTAGACATTTTTTTGGAAGAAAGATAATGTGTTGGAAATATTTTAATGATGGGTTTTAACATATGATATTAGGACATTATTTTTCCATACACTTGACAAACTATTAAACTCTCATTCCTAAGTGGGTACTAACTCAAAATGATCTACAAAGTGCTTATGTAACACTTGAATTATAGTGATCTATGCATATATGCAATGCACAACAATTTGCAACTTAACCAAGAAATCTAGCGTATTCTATTAGGCATAACCAGAAAAATATAACATACAAAATTAGCAAACATGCACATGTGTTTTAGATATCCTAATTAGCTCAATTACAAATAGTAATATTACTTAATAATATATATTACCCAAAGGTAAAAAACACACATTAAACACACCTAAAACAACTAGCCACACACATAAAGAAATTTCGTCGTTGTTTGTGTATTAGATATAACTGATTTATACTTAGCTTGATTTGATTGAAATAAAATTGTTGCTCCCCATTTCAAAAATTAGATTAAGATCAAATTGTTGTAAAGACAAATACACTATTTTACAAAGAGATACAATTAGAAATGCAGATACAAAGAAAATGTAAAAATACAATTTTTAGTTAAAACGCAACTCAAAGTTTTGACCACTATGTAGTATTTTGCATTTCTGACTTATTTAAGTTTAGATGAAGACTTGGAAGTAATTTTAAATGAAAGTAGACTCAATTCTCTTTGAAATGGCGGGTGGCACGACTTCTACGGACTTACGGTTGATTTATATGATTTTTCAAAGTTGACCAATTCTGCTAAACAAACTGGCCGGCCCCATAAAGTGACGACCCCATATATTATTAGGGGGCCGCCCGGACATTTATGGGACCGCCACCAGTGACCCAAAAATACGTTTTTTCGTATAAAATCATTTGGTAACTTAATGTAGGGACGTAGGACTTCAGGGAGTTGTTCCAGCACATAAAACACGTGTTTTAAACATCATTTTTAAATATTATATGCCAATGTATAAATAAGTGTTTGATTCTTTTATATTAAGTTAAATTACATTATAAGTATGAATTTTAATCGCGCGCCACTATTATAGGTCGCGGTTGATTGTTGACACTTGTCTTTCTCGTTTGGATTTCTTGATCACTACTCTTATCCACGGTGAGTTCATAGCCTTACTTTTTCTCTTTTAGTGGTTTTCATAAACTGTTTTCGGGGTGAGAATACATGCTCGTTTTACCAAGTAAACTCATTGATTTCTACTACATAAGCGTTACATGACTAATTTTACTAAAGATTTTACTTGCTTGCTACATGATTTCTAAATACATGTGTGATACATGATTGTTTTCTTATGAACTTATTAAAGTTTGATTTGCTGACTACATGATTTGAGAACATTGAATACCTATATATGAAACCGAGAGTTTTGAACACATTACTTGCTTTACATTTTAGACACAAGTACTTTTAAACTGTATGCTATCCAAATATTGCCTGAATATTGTTGCCTAAGTTACCGTACTGCCAACTTAAGTCCCCTTTCAATCATGAACCGTCAGTTGCTAATGTAGTGAGCGCGAATGTTGTGGATATATCTATCAGGATTGACCATCCCCATCTCCTTTTTCAGAATTTTTGGTCACTAGTTGACCATGTGGCGCATTTAACATTTGAATTGAATCCTTTGAGGTGTTTGGCAGAACATCCTATATTTATTTTGGGCACAAACAGTTAAAGCTTCGGGGTCATGAGCTTAGTGCAATAATACATATTACTTTTTGGACTTGGTGAATTTGTTTCTCTTGTCTATATTACTTAAATCTTGTGGTCCACTACTGAACATTACCTGATTTATTAAATCACTACTTGGATTTCAGAAATAATACTTTGTAATATTGTAACGCTACTTTCTTACTGAAATATTACTTGAATTATTTCAATACTGCTTTTACTTAAACCTATGAACCAACATTATTGTTGACGTTTTTGCATGTATTTTCTCAGGTTATTATTTTGCTAGCTGAGCATTGGGAGCATTTGGATGCGCGGATATCAAAACCTTAAAGACTCGGTTTTTTTCACATTCGATAATTGTTTTCTTTAAAATACAAATAAGTCATGTTTGAACTCTTGTAATTTTTGTTAAAAGCAAATTATTGGGACCTGAATTTACTCTGATATTTTAATCGAATGTGCATTTCTTTTAAAACGTCTCTTTTGAGGTCGTTTTCTATAACTTGTACTTTATGCTATGAAGTAGCACCCCAAAGTGGTATTCCGTTGCGTTGTGATTTTGGGGGTGTTACAATAATAAGCATAAAAGTACAACTTAAATCAAATTTGGAAAACTTACAAGCTTGTCGATTTCGGTTTGGTTTTTGACGAGAAAGAAATAACCCAAAAACCTTTTTCTATAACTCGTGTCTATTTAATATCAACCCACTATCGATCTTTTAACCCCATGTTCTTGGTAATCTTCAATAATCAATGATTCTTGCCCCTTGGTTGCTTGTCCAAAATAAAGAGAGAGAAGAGAGATATTTTTTTGTGTTTTGATTTCAAAATGAATGCATGAATGCTGGTTTGAGGTGGTGGAGGAATATATGTGTACTAAGTTGAAACAACCTAGCTATAAAATAGCCATCTTGCCCCCCTATGACCTATTTCGTCCGATTGGGATCCTAGGAGGGTTCAGGTTCTTCTTTTCGTGTCAGGATCAGTTAAAAGCTCAAATTTTGATGATTTAAAACCTTACCCAAGTTTAGTTAATATTTCCATTGCGTTTAAAATCACTTTTCCATAAACCTAGGTTATTTATACGACACATATCACCTTAATTTGCTACAAAAAAATTATTTAGACGTTGCCGGCCGGGTCAAGACCGAAAACACAAATTTTTGTTTAAAAACTCTACCGAACCATTCTCACAAATGTAAAAACATTTTAAATGTCCAAATAACTTTTGTAAAAATCAACTTGCTCAAAATTTACACTTTAACGACCGTTACAGTCTTTTACCGAATTTCACGAATATAACCGTTTTCTAGCAACTTTCAAATCACACACCAACGATTTACGTTTTTAAACCAACGTTTTCAAAGCCATGAATTTATTAAATAATTAAACTCATTTACACATTTCCAAATCACTTAAACTTATTCCCAATTAAATTGTCGTGCCGGTACGCGCTGCGTGACGATTTTCAAGAAACCACGAGAAATCTTCCCGGAATTACTTAAAATACAAACCAAAATACTCCGAAATGGAAAGACGAATCAAAAGTGATTCTCTCCTGAATTTCAAGACTCCTCATTTGTATACTTGGTGGAATTTGGCATATCTTAACCAAACCCTTCGCATGGGCTCGACGCGCACTTGTATGGTCTGGAGAGGCTTACTTATCTTATAGTTTAGCGGTTATATCTGTCTTTGGTTTCATTGCTTGTTGTTTTGTCAAAATCCCTGTTACACCGTAACCGTTTTACGCAAAATAGTCAACTGAAGTCAACTTTTCAGCTTTCATCGGGAAAACAGACAAGATCAAAAGACTTCAAAACACGAAATTATTATATGGTATAATACTTAGCCCTAAACAAGTTACCTGTTATCACACCATGGCTGGAGTATATTACTCGGATGCCACGTGGCCTACTCACGTGGTGCCACATGGCTACCCGACCCGGTCCAGACCCGTACACGACCCGACCCACTACCTGACCCAACCCAACCTACCCAGTTTTCGACCACCGTTGACTGATGGTTGACTGGTGGTCCGGCGGTGGTCCACGGTGGTTTGCCACCGTTGACCATTGTTGATCGGTGGCTCTGGTGACGATGTCGGGGGCAGCTGACAGGCCACGTAGCACAACTTAGGTAGTGACATGTGGTATTTTTTTATCTAAATGTTGCAGGTACTAGGTTCAGGCCAGGTGGCGGCTCGAGGTGCTAATGATTGGTAGGCAGAGCGTCAGTACTAGGAACGGATACCAAACCAATCATTGGCTCAGGATCCAAGCCAATGATTGGATGTCCGATTCATCTAGAAGGCCATATGTCACGTTATTTTTATGTGTAGAATAGGAAAGTGTATTAGCTTATTTGTGCTTACTGTAAATGGTTTATTGATTTAATAAAGATGAAGATTTGTGGTGATGTTACCTAGTGCTTATTATCTCTTTGCTTATCTTTCTTCCTTTTCTTTCTTGGATTATTCGAACATAAGCTTATCAACTAAGCTTATTTTTACAACTTATGTTCTCTAGCTTATTAAGGGAATAAAGTGGTAAATCGAATAAGTTTACATAGCTTATTCGAATTAATCCTTCATTCCTTTACAAGCTTCGAACGAAATAAGTTCTTTAATAAGTTTAGGATTAGCTTATTTTGTTTAAGTTTCGTATTGCTTATTGTTTCTTTGTAGCTTAATACCTATTTCAAATAAGCTTCTATAGCTTATTCGAGTTTGGATCTTTCTTATATCATCACAATAAGTTTCGGCTTATTTGTTTTCTTTTCCTCTTTTTATTTCTTTACTTTTCGATTTGAATAAGCTACCCTTTCTAGCTTATTCTGATCCCTTTCTCGTAGCTTATTGTTCGAGTAGCTTATTTAGCTTATTCGATTTCTAGCTTATAGGAGTATAGATCTAGCTTATCTAAGCTAGTTTCTTTTGTTGTGGTTTACGGATAAGCTTTTATAAGCTTATTCGATCAGTTTGCTTTTAGCTTATTGGTTCATGAGCTTATTCGACTTTAACAAAGTGAGCGACGAGTGGTTGAGTTCACTCGGCTTATTAATAAGCCTTATACTCCTTTTAGATCGAATAGCTTATTAGCTTTATAGCTTATTGTAGTTTAATTTTCAAAAATAGATCTAGTTTATTTCAACTATTTAAAATAGCTTATTTGTTTAGATCTACTAGCTTTTAGCTTTTCTATTTCAAAATACTTAATATTTTGGAATTTAAGATTTTAGCTTATAGCTTATTCATATAGTTTAATTGTCTTAACTTTCCTTGTTTGTTTTTGTAATGAATCGTTCTACACATAGGCGAGGAGCTTAAGGGTTGTATGCTTATTTTCTAAGTTTAGAACTTTATTAAGAGTTTACTAGCTTATTAGATATAAAGTTTAATACTTTATGATCTAATTAAGTGAATAAAGTCTAATAGAGAAATAAACTTGGCATTTTTGCTTAGTTTATATAATCGGGTGGTTTAATTCGTATCGGTTTCATCGTTCGGGTTTTAACTTCTTTTCCTATTTCAATTCGTAGTAGTAGATTATTTAGTTGATTAAAAATGTTTATGTTTGATATGATAGTTATTGTTAGCTTAATGATTATGCTTAGTGAGCAGTTACTTATGCTTGTTAAGTGAATTATGTTTGGTGAATTAAGTGTAAAAATAAAAAGTGATTATTGATTAATAGTTATTGAATTATTTAGATTGGTATTTTGATTATTTGAACGGGCAAAAGCCGTAAGAATAATTAGGTATAAATCTAGTAATTAATATCTTGTTAGAAAATTAATTTCAAAATAAACCAACATTGTGAGGATATAATATTTTACCGGTATTAGTTTGTCATTAAAAACTTTATAATCTCACTTAAGGATCCTTTCACGTCACTTAGCAAGCATATTCGTCTTATTAATCTTTTAGATCTTTTAGCATAATATTTGTAGTTTTAATTGATTAGTATAATTTTTAGTATTATTAAAATTAGTATAATCTTTAGTATTAAAAGTTAGTTTAAAAACCAAAATAAAAGAGTCTATGATAATCAAGCATCAGATAAGAAACTAAAACGTGATTTTCTATTCAATTCTCGCCGTGGATTACGACATCCGGAAGGTTGACTATTACTTGTCCTCAAGTAATTTTTGATTCTAACGGGATACTTTCTATACTATTACTATTTGATATTTTGAGATATATTATATATACTTATTTTATCAAATCAGACTCATAACAAAAATCTGCATTTTGGTGGTTGTATCACTTAAGCACTTATGGCAGAGCTTGAACAAATAAAGAAGGAAAGAGCTGAAGCGAAACTGCGCATAGTAAGTTATTCTGAGTAGGCATCAAAACTTTATGTATGTAATTGTCATAAATATGATCTAAACTTAGTCATGGCTATTTTGAACATTCAACATTTAGTAAACTCTTGAACTCAAATGACATATAAGGGGCTAATGATTAAACTAATATATTTCACAAGATCATGTTGTCGGTGTAAATTGTGTTTCTATATCTGAAATTTCTAAGCTGTTATGTAATCAAAATACTTAAGGAATATTAGGATCTATTAGTGGCACTCTTTTAATAATCTTATGTATTATCGCTATCTCAAGTTCAGATGGCTATTGTAGGATTAGTTGACTTCCTTTTAGTTTGTTATTACATTGAGTCTTGTGTTGTGAATATAAGTTGTATGATTGTACACATTCATAACCCCTAACTAGTAAACTACACATTTATGATTGGTCTTATAACATCTACCATTATGATTGGTCTTGTAACTCCTATATTGTACTAAATACCACTGATATTGAGGTCCTTATAATTAAAGGCACCTAATGTAATTTGAGATACACCAATAATAAGTTCTATCTTTTCTTCTATACTCGGGTAAAAGCCATAAAATACCAACAAATTTTCAATTTCGTCCCGACTTGACCAACAAACTATTTTTTGTTCCGACTACACCAACGTACTTGTAAGTTATGTGACAATATCACCAATATGACCGGCTAGTTATCCACGTCATTAATTTTTTTATTTTTTTTATTCCACATCACCCTCCACTATTTCTCCTCCATCACCACCACTATTTTTCTTAGAAGTCAGGGAGGTCCCCACAACCACCAGATCTGTGCTCTTGTTGTTGCATTGAAACAACATACTACAAAACCTTAATTCAAGATCATAACAATAAAAAGCACCAATTTTATGTTATCAAATCCATAAAACTTCATAAAGATCAAATCTTTATAACCAATTATACCCATTTCATTGCACAATCTTATAATCTACATAAACCCCACATCAACAATAGCAGAAAAAAATAAGAGATATTGATATACAATAGTCAATAGAAAGCTTTATGGTATACATTTTGAACTAATTATCTGTCACACCCCCAAAATGTGTCGCAGCGAAATAGGTAACAGGGGGCGTGACTTCATAATACAATAGCACAAGATATAAGAGAACGACCTATAGATGAGTCGTTTAAAAGATAACCTCGTTGATTTTATTGAAAAGAAATCAATTGTAACATTTATCCCATAAGTTTGCATCAAAATGGAAAACATAATTTAATACAACGAGGAAAGATAGTTTATATGTAAGTAGAAATCCATGTATGTGTTTCTTGAAAAGTATGGACTCCAATGCACATCAAGTATGTCAAGCAGTTATTCACCTGAGAAATACATGCTTAAAAGTGTCAACATAAAGTTGGTGAGTTCATAGGTTTAAGTAAAGTATAAAAGTTGGACCGCAAGATTTCCATGTATGATAATGTAATGTGCACAATATCATGAAAAGTAATTACGATCGCACTAAGCTCATGACACCAAAACTACGACAGTATAAGTATGCCAATCAATTTCAGACAATCAAAGTGCCCTGGTGAGTGTTCTCAGCGAGTCACTCACATTCCGACTTGTTATAAGCCCGTTGGCCTAGTTGGCACCAATCCTGAACGGGGATGTTGATAAACGTAAAAAACGTATCGAATAATAAAAAGTATTTCCCGCTAGAATAAATAATCACTTGAGAACAAGTAATGATCTAATCTTCTGAGTGTCGTATCCATGGTGAGATTTAAATAGAGATTTTCGTTAATGTTTGTCATTTGATGCTTGATTATCTTTTTGTTTTGGTTTTGGTATTTATACTATTTAAATAATAAACTAAATTAATACTAAATAATAAAAAGCAAAGCAAATAGATCTAAGATATATAAAAAGGATTTGCTTGTCAAGTTAGGTGTTCGGATCCTTAAGTGTGTAAGTAATTTTCTTATCGATGAATCAACACATGTCTAAATAATTACCTTCTCACAACGTTGGTTTTTATTGAAACAATTTTTATCAAGATATTAATTACTAGATTAATGCCTACTTACTCTTACGGATTTTGCTCGTTCGAATAACCAAAACACAAATATAAATAATCCAATATTATTAATCAATAATCACTTTTTATCTCCACACTTAATTCACCAAACACTACTCACTTAACAAGCATAATAAAACTACTTACTAATTATCATAAGTAAACTAGCATAACCAAACATAATCGATTAAGCTAAATGATCAAAAAGATATATAAGACGAATATGCTTGCTAAGTGACATGAAAATATCCTTAAGTGTGAATTAAAGTTTTTAATGACGAATTACTACCCGTAAAAAGATTATTTTCTCACAACGTTGGTTTATTTTGAAAACAATTTCTTGTAAAGGTATTAATTACTAGATTTGATGTTTCATTATTTCTCTAGATTTTGCCCTTCAAAATAATCAAATAAGAAATCTAAATAATCCGAAAACTATTAATCAAAAATCCCTTTTTAAATCCACACTTATTTCACTAATCACAATCACTTAACAAGTATAAATAAACTACTCACTAAGCATTCTAATTAAGCTAGCAATAACAAGCATAAACATTTTAAAACTAAATAATAAACTACAACTAATAATGAGAGAAAAAGAAAAGAAAGAAGAACCCGATTGAAGAAAATAGAGACGAATTTAAACCACCCGATCTTATAAACTTAATTAAGCACTAAAGATTAAAACTTTATTAGTTTTTATATAACTAAGTAGCTAGTAAAGTTATGAACTTTATTCACTAAATAGCTAAATAAAACCTTAAAAAACTCAAAACTTTAGTAGTAAAATAAGCTTATGAGACCTATAAGCTCTTCGCCTAAGTGTTGGGTAGATTTAATCAACATTAAAACAAACAAGGGTTAAGGTGAACAATATAATAAGCAATAAGCTAATAGAATAAGATTTATCTATTAAGCTAATAAAAAGATAAAAACTTTAGATCTAAATCTACCCGAAACCTAGGTGTTCTACTCCGAAAAGCAAACGGGAATCGGGTATGTTTAATGACTAGATCTAAATCAATAAGCTAAAAAGCTACAAACTTTAAGCTAGAAAATAAGCAAAAAATGATATATCCAAATCCACCCGAGACTAAGGTGTTCAACTCCGAAAAGTGAACGAGAGACGGGTATATTTAAGGATTGGATCTATAACAATAAGCTAGAATAATAAAAATAAGCAATCAAAATAAGCTAAAATAAGCCTACTCGAAAAGCTTTTAACAAACATGAATATGAAATAAGCTTAGATGAAATAAGCTATAAAGAGCTTATTCAAATATAAACTTAAGATCTAAAAATAAATAAACTAACAAGAGCTTATTTAGAAATAAGCTAAAAAGATAAAATAAGAAAAAGAAAGGATTAGGAGAAGAATATAAGCATAAATAATACCAACCTTTATAAAAGAAAACAACTTTATTAATAAGCCAAAAGTACAATAAGCTAGATCTAATAAGCTTTAAAAGCTTTTACAAAATAAGCTAAATCTAATCTACTCCTAAAACTAACCTACAATACTATGTGAAAAATGAGAGAAAATGAAAATGAAAAAAAATAATGTGTGAATGAGAGGAAGTGTGAGGATAAATATCCTTTCGATTAGAGGTGATGAGGTGTTCCATCCAATGAGAATCCTCCATGTGGCAAGGGTGATGAGGAGGATATGAGGTGGAGAGGATGAGGTGTTCCAACCAATAGAAATCCTTCATGTGGCAAGGGTGATGAGGAAGATATGAGGTGAAGAGTGTAATTTTCGGAGTTTTATTTAATTTATATTTAACAATATTGTTTGGCCCATAAAATGTGAATCGGGTTGAGTTTTTGTGTGAGGTCAAGACCGTTGGATTTGTTTTTTCGAGCTCTATCAAATGATGTGCTCGTGGCATTTCTTGGATTTCGTCTTGACTTCGATAAATGAGCAAACTTGATCGAGTCGAGTCTGAAAATCTCCGTTTTTGCTTCGTTTTTAAACCCTTGAACTTTCAAAACATAATAACACAAACCAAACATATTTGCAATATAATTTCACATATTTTATGGTTATTAGTCCAATTTATAGTGTTTTTTCAGGGTTATAATGATGTGTGTTTAAGCACATATCAAATTCTCTAAACTAAGCCATTGCTGGTCCCACACGCAATGTTTATAAAACACGCCCCGAAAGAAATAATTTAACCCTTTTAACTTTGTTGATAAAATATAATGCCTAAAAACATTACTAATATTTTTTCACATCTTTACGTTTTGATAATCACAAAATATAAAAACGTTCAACGTAAAATTAAACGTAAACAATTAGTACTAAATTCTCATTTCAACAATTACATCACTTAAAGTTATGAATAAATAAATGCTTAATGCATTTTATGATCAAATGGAATTTTTATTCAACCTCAAACTTTTATAAAATGTTGTAAACATTTTATAAACATTACAAAACATTTTCTACAATTAAAAGAAATGTTTTATTCAAAATAAACATTTTGAAATTCAAATTTTCGAACCTAAAACGGCTAGAAAAGTTCCAGAAAATTCCCCCTACACAAAAGACAAACTGGGGAGGCCCTAGTCTAGAGCGGCCCCCTTAAATACACGGGCGACCCCCTTAATTTTAAGGGGACTGCCCACCTATTTAAGGGGACCGCCCCTAGGTAGACGCTCCCCCTATTTGTCCTATAAATACTGGACTTTTCTCCACTATTTTCTCACCTTTTGCACTCATTCTTTCTACTCAAAACAGCCCACATATCCTCTCTAAAATCCTTTGATCATTTAATCATAAAGCTTTGTTTCCATGTGATCCAAGCTTATTTCCTCAAGTGCAAGAGAAGAATACTTTCATCATCAAGTAAAGGAGTATTACACCCCAAGTGTATATTGCAATCTTGTTGCATCCATATCATAACTTGTAAATCATTTGTAAATCTTGTATAGTTGTGTAGTTGTTAGGTTTTGGTGATTGTTGTAAGATCTTGGTGATCTTCACTAGTAGTGTTAGTTTGGTGTGATTATAGTAGTGGCTTGGTGAAGTTGTGGTGTGAAGAAAAATAAGGTGTGAAGAAGTTGTGTAATCGTGATCAAGTTGTGAAGCTAAGTTATGTAGTAAAGTTGTGAAGTAGTCGTGAAGTTGTGAAGTCATGGACAAGTTGTGAAGTTGTGTTGTGATAGATTGGTTCTAGCTAAGATTAGAACTCGACATCTAGCTTAGTGTCAAGAATAGAATTCTAACACTACCATAATGCTAATTTTGTAAACCGCAGCTTCTTTTTTGCTCCCTTATTCCTAATTTCCTCTAAGGATTTTATTCGGAAAACATAATGTGAAACGAGATCATATATTTAAATATATTAAGGCCTTATTACTATAAAGAGGACCGGTTTAAACCATAATTAGTTTGAAATCCTTTCTTAAAGAGACGATATGCTGAGAATAAGGTCCACATTAAAGTTCTAATTTCGCATGATTTAGGGGTTATCCTTTTTATTTTATCCGAAACAACTCAACTACGAGTCCAGAGACGGAGGCTTTATTTAGATAGCCCCGGAGTCGAAATTTAGCTTTATTATTATTATTAATGCAACAATATTAGCCCTCGGTCCTTTAAACAACTACAACATTGGGAGTGAACCGACCAGAAACAGTAGTCTTATTTCGACCTCAGAAATTTCCTCGACCTTTTTTAAGGTTGAGTCAACGGGAGCGAACCGTCAGGAAACAGGAAACTTTTATCAGTCTCCGATTATCATTATTATTATTGTTACCTCCACCCTTTAAACGACTGCAACATCGGGAACAAACCGACAAGAAAAATGGTCATAATTCGGCTTTGGTTTATCACATTATTATTATTTATTATTTTTATAGCCAAATTTCAAGTCATGTGGTCTTTTAACTACCTAGACAACGGGAGCGAGCCGTCAAGAATCGGTAGCCTATTTCCCCACAACACTGACAGAACCTCGATGTGTACCTTACTTTCATCAGAAGGAATCTCTACAAAGGGGTTAAAAACTAAGAATCGTAAAAACCAAGCAACTTTATTTATTAAAAATTATTATTTTTATAGTTTTTAAGCTGATGGGAGCAAAAAGCCACAATTAACCTCTATGAGCTCTAAAGAGATCCAACTACTCCACGCTTAGCATCTAACTTATATTTAACTCTATCATTTTTTGTTCCTTGCAAAATTTTAAAGTCTTGCAAATGCTTAGTCTCGAAAGCTAAGGGAAAAGCTAGAGTGAAATACTCGGTCAAGTCAAAAAGCTCCCTAGTTCTAGCCTACAGGCCTACATATTTATAAATATTTATATCATCATTTTTTATATAATAAAGCAAAAAATTGGTTAAAACGGGGTTGCGTGGGACATAGGTAGGCACAGGTATAATCAATTTCGATAGAAATCCCCCCACACTTAGAACTAAACATTGGCTTCAATGTTTAAAAATGTCGGGTGCCACCCCCACACTTATGGATGAAAAAGGCAAATGCTTAAAATTCCAAGTGTGAAAGGGGAAACAAAATCATATATATATATATATGATCAGGATTGAGGATTTCCCTAGATATAAACATGAAGATGATCAGAGACCGAGTGATTGGAAGATTGAGAAACAAGCATGGAGGTCTTTACGATCAAAGGGAATCCTGCAAGCAAAAATAGGCACCACAAAACACAACATGAAGAGAAGCACTCCCCCACACTTAGGCTAATAATACACCCCACTGATTCATTACTATGATTAAACTACTACGAAAGAAACCTAATGTAGCAAGCTACTTATTTAATATTAAAGATAACACGGGTTGCCTCCCGAGAAGCGCTTGTTTTTGTTCGAGTCACTAGCTTGACTCTAAGATTACTTACTTTTAATTTCAAGGTCAAATCCATCACCCGATGTGAGGTGAGGATGGTAATAGTGATACATCACCTCCTTCGGTGAGTATGCAGCAAGATGGGGTGATGACATATGATGAAAACCAAAAGAAGGGGTCACCATCACCCTCATCTTTCACCCTGACTGTGTCAGGGAGAAAAAAGGATCAAATATTTCCACCTCCCTTAAGCTAAATTGCTTAGAAACGGGGGGTGGTGTGACAAGTAGAGTGGACTTTTTAGGTAACACTGCAGGAGTGGGATCAGAGAATGTCTCTTTGATAAGCAGATGCTCTAAAAATATAATGTCTCCCTCTGAATCGTAATACCCATCATCAATTTTAGTTGGAATTTAATCGTCTAGGCTGATCACAGCGGTGAGCTCCTCCAAAACTAAGTCACTAGTCTCTAGGGATCTAGACACCGAGTCAGGGTTACCTAAAGGTTCATAATTTAATGGCTCTGACTTAGGAGGGTCCAGGCTACTAATGTCCTTAAACTCCTCATCAAAAAGCGGATTATCCTTACATAAGTTAAAATCATCATTAAAGTCGAAGAGAGGATTTGAGAAAGTTACATCATAAGATCTAAGTTTTGAATTATCACCTAAAGGCTCATCAGACATTCTTTTGGTAGAACTTAGGTTTGTGACTAAAACACTAAAAAGTTGCTTAACCAAATGTCTAGGTAAGTCAGCTACATCCACGTTCTCCATCAAAAAGTCGACTACTTGTTCTCCTAAAGGCAAATTGATATCAAACTTATCTTCCCTAACATCAGTGGTGGGTAATGGTGTAGGCATATCACACTCAGAATTACTATCTGATGTCACCTTAAACTCCCTTGGGATTGGGACAAGATCATCAATACTAGACTTTATGAATTCATCAATTTCCCTTGCGGGAATAGTGCTAGAATCCTCATCCCCCATTAAGAGGGTGTCTGCAGGTTCCATGGTAGTCAAGAAGGGCATAGATGGTGTGTATGCAGGAGTCACCTTAATATCGTCATCGCTCTCCTTATAAACAACAGAATTAACTAGAGGATCAGGGATAAAAGTACCAAGATTCATCATCATACTATCAATTTCAGATTGCATTTCATCTAAATGTTGCATGTGACGGTCAGCAGTTTCTGCAATTGAAGGCGGCAAATAGGATATAAGCTCTTGGAGACTCATCTCATGAAGAGGCGAATGAACGATAGGGTACTGTGGAGGTGGGTCAAAACAAGGAAAGTCATAATTGTTACTATGATTAGGCTCATAGACAAGCTGGTTCCTGGTTTGACAATCAGAGCTATAATGGGGACCTCCACAGACCTCACAACAGTCAAACTGTTGTGGCAAACTCATAGAATAATATAGAGATTAGTCATTACTAAAGTTTTGATTGTTACACGGGTCCTGCTCATAGACAAGCGGGGTTTGAGTTTGACAATCAAATCCATAGTGAGGACTACCTCCACAAAACTCATATGAGTATGTCTCGTATTGGTGTTGTGGAGGTTGGTTAAAGAAGTTGGGTATCTCATTATAAGAATAAGGATTTGGGTCATAGATAAACTCATTTCTGAATCCTATACTACTACAGCCAGGACAATTCCCACCATTAAACGGACCTCCACACCACGAGCGACCAAAATGGTTATACGAAGACATGTCGAAGAATCAAACGGATAAGAGGGTAAAGAAGATAAGAATTAAATAAAATATGAGGATAAAGGAGAATATTTTTGAAATTTTTTTATATTATGTATATATAATAAAAATAAAAAGAAGTAGAAATGTAAAATATTTTTGGATTTTAAATAGATAATAGAAAATAATAAAATTAAAGTAGAAATGAAAAATATTTTTGGATTTATATATATATATATATATATATATATATGTGTGTGTGTGTGTATTACGAAAATAAACTTTCGAAAGAAATGATCTTCAAGGCACTAACTCGAAACACCACGTAAAAATCGTACAACTCTCCCCAACAGCGGCACCATTTTGATAAAACGTCAAAAGCGTGTCGAGTAATATTTAAGTATTTCCCGTTAGATACAAAAATTACTTTAGGAAAAGTAATAATTAATCTTTCGGATGTCGTATCCACTGCGAGAATTGAATTGAGATTCACGTTAATGTTTTTCGTTTGATGTTTGATTATCTTTTTTTTTTGTTTTGGTATTTATACTAATTAAAATAATAAACTAAATTAATACTTAATAATAACAAGCAAAGCATATGGATCTAAGATATATAAAAAACGGATATGCTTGTCAAGTGAGGTGTTTGGATCCTTATGTGTGTAAGTAAGTTTCTTATCGATGAATCAACACCCGTCTAAATAATTATCTTCTCACAACGTTGGTTTTTATTGAAAACAATTTTTATCAAGATATTAATTACTATATTAATGCCTAATTACTCTTACGGCTTTTGCCCGTTCGAATAACCAAAACACTAATCTAAATAATTCAAAATTATTAATCAATAATCACTTTTTATTTCCACACTAAATTCACCAAACACAACTCACTTAACAAGTATAATAAAACTACTCACTAATTATCATAACTAAACTAGCATAAACAAACATAATAGATTAAGCTAAATTATCAAAAAGATATAAAAGACGAATATGCTTGCTAAGTGACAAGAAAAGATCCTTAAGTAAGAATTAAAGTTTTTAATGACGAATTACTACCCGTAAAAAGATTATTTTCTCACAACGTTAGTTTATTTTGAAAACAATTTCTTATAAAGGTATTAATTACTAGATTTGATGTTTGATTATTTCTCCGGATTTTGCCCTTCGAAAGAATCAAATAAGAAATCTAAATAATCCGAAAACTATTAATCAAAAATCCCTTTTTAATCCACACTTATTTTACTAATCACAATCACTTAACAAGCATAAATAAACTACTCACTAAGCATACTAATTAAGCTAGCAATAACAATCAAATTAACAAGCATAGACATTTTTAAACTAAATAATAAACTACAACTACTAATGAGAGAAAAGGAAAATAAAGAAGAACCCGATTGAAGAAAATAGAGACGTATTTAAACCAGCCGATCTTATAAACTTAATTAAACACTAAAGATTAAAACTTTATTAGTTTTTATATAACTAATTAGTTAATAACGTTGTAAACTTTATATACTAAATAGCCTTAAAACTAAAAAGCTTGAAATTTTAATAGTAAAATAAGCTTATAAGACCCATAAGCTCCTCGCCTAAGTGTTGGATAGATTTCATCAACATTAAAACAAACAAGGGTTAAGATGAACAATATAATAAGCTATAAGCTAACAGAATAAGTTTTATCTAATAATCTAATAAAAAGATGAAAACTTTAGATCTGAATCTATCCGAAACCTAGGTGTTCTACTTCGAAAAGCGAACGGAAATCGGGTATATTTTAAATGACTGGATCTAAATCAATAAGCTAAAAAGCTACAAACTTTAAGCTAAGAAAAATGATAAAAAGACAAACTTGGAAAATAAGCTAAAAATAATACTTCCAAATCCACCCGAAACTAAGGTGTTCAACTCCGAAAAGTGAACAAGAGACGGGTATATTTAAGGTTTTGATCTATAACAATAAGCTAGAATAATAAAAAAATAAGCAATCGAAATAAGCTAAAATAAGCCTACTCGAAAAGCTTTAAACAGCCATGAATATAAAATAAGCTTAGATGAAATAAGCTATAAAAAGCTTATTCGAATATAAGCTTAAGATCTAAAAATAAATAAGCTAACAAGAGCTTATTAGAAAATAAGCTAAAAAGAAAAGAAAAGAGATGAGAGAATAAGCATAAAGAAATAAGCTAAAAATAGCACCAACCTTTATCAAAAAGCATCTTCATTCATAAAAATAAGCCAATACAATAAGTAGATCCAATAAGCTAAAAGCTTTTGCAATAAGAAAACTAAATAAGCTAAACTATATTAATCCTACTCCAACTCCTAAACTAGTAACTATGTGTAAATAATAAAATGAAAAAGGAAGATATATATGAAAAAATGGCGTCCGAATGTTTTTTCTCTCTTATATCCATTTTGATAGCTTTTGGTCCAAGAAAAACTACATGGCCTCCCTTTAGCCACATTGCACCAACCATTTTTAATACATATGTTGTTGAATTCTCATACTTGTTTTGATTGGGATTGGACAAGAGCTGAAGTTTTAATAAGGCCTTAGCTAGGCTTGGTATTGCAAACTATTGGGCTTGGTCTAAGTTATATTATCTTGAGTATTGATAAGTATGGGTCGGCCTGACCCATATAAATAGAGTCGGGCCGGCTCAATAAGAGATAAAGGCACCGTCGGAACCGTATTTTCGTGCTCTTTCCAATGGCATGCTCGGGGAATTTTTCTGACATCGTCTTGATCTAGAAAAAAACGTAAACGTCGTCAAATCATATCCGAAAGTCATCGTATTTGCTCTGTTTTTAATCCTTTGTACCTGTAGAACATAAAAACACATACCAAGCATATTTGAAATCTAATTTGACATATTTTGTGGTTTTTAGTCCATTTTGGTGTGTTTTTCATGGTTATAACGATGTGTGTTTAAGCATACATCAGGGTTTATGGTTTTGCTTTGGCTTCAAGGTTGGCTAATTAATTCTTGTTTTCCTTAGTGCTTTTGTGGTCCTCACCGTGCAAGGTGACAAACGATGTGTAAGAAGGTGTTGGAAGGGTGATAGAAGAATACAAGCATGTCCTTATCTTGCATGTGTATGGTTTGAAATTTGAATTAAAGCATGAAGATTCCTTGATAATTAATTAAGTGTGTGTTTATGTGGGATATGGAAGGTAGGGGGAGGGAGACCACAAGATTTTTGACTTCTAAACCTAACATATACGATAACTAGAGCTTACACAAAAAGATTACGCGTTCCTGGGATTCCGTTTGATCAGAAATGCGAATAAAGTAAATAATACGCTAAACCGTAAAAATAAATATCGGGAGTGAACTTAAATTGCGTAACACTTTAAAATGATAAAATATTGCATATAATATCTAGACTAATCAAAGTTCGAAGCCGGAACACGTCCGATGATGTTTTTTAGATTTACTTAAGATAACCTCTCGGCTTTAGGTTAAATTCAAACGTAACGGATAAAATTCAAAATAATGACCAGAAAAGTTTAAAATATTGACCTGAAATTTACGAGGTATGACATCCTTTCCCCATTAGAAAATCTTTGTCCTCAAAGCTTAAGATGAAGCAGCAGACATAGGTTTAGATTTAGCGAAGAGATGAGGGTACTTCTTCTTCATTTGGTATTTGCGTTCCCAAGTAAATTCAGGACCTCGCCTTGAATACCAACGCACCTTAACAATAGGGATACGACTTTGTTTTATTTGCTTCACTTCACGATCCATGATCTCAACGGGTTCCTCAATAAAGTTAAGCTTGTCATCAATCTAAATTTCGTCCAACAATATAGCAAGTGGTTCATCGACGTAACACTTATTCAAATTAGAAACATGAAAAGTGCTATGAACGCGACTTAATTTATCTAGGAGTTTAAGTCTGTAAGCAACCGTTTCAACCTTAGCGAATACCTTAATGGTCCAATATAACGAGGGTTCAACTTTCCCCGTTTGCTGAAACGTATCACCCCTTTCCATGGTGACACTTTCAACATGGCCATATCTCCAACTTGAAACTCCATGTGCTTACAATTCCTATCACCTAAACTCTGTTGCCTATCACGAGCAGCTTGAATACGCTTCTTGATCTGGAAGATTTTCTCAGTTGTTTCATGAATAATTTTTGGGCCAATGAGCTGAGCGTCTCTAACTTCAGCCCAACAAATAGGTGATCAACACTTGCGACCGTATAAAGCCTCGAACGGTGCAGCTTTGATACTAGTGTGATAGCTGTTGTTGTAAGAAAACTCCACCAAAGGTAGGTGCCTATCCCAACCTTTTTCAAAATCAATCACACAAGCATGCAGCATGTCTTCTAAAGTTTGGATGGTTCTTTCGCTTTGACCATCGGTTTGCGGATGATAAGCCGTACTTATATCCAATTAAGTACCTAGAGCTTTGTTCCGCTATTGCCAAATTTGAGATGTGAATCTACTACCATGCTTTGAGACAACTTCCTTCAAGTATTGTCTCGTCAACTTCTCCATTGAGTCGTTGTCCTTCATTGGTAAGAAATAAGCAGATTTTGTGAGTCGGTCAACAATTACTCAAATTGTATCTTGTCTAGTCGATGTCTTTGGTAGCTTAGTAATGAAATCCATGGTAATGTTCTCCCACTTCCATACCGGGATCACAGGTTGAACTAATAGACCAGAAGGTTTTTGGTATTCAGCCTTGACCTTAGCACAGGTCAAACACTTACTGACATAGGTGGCAATCTCAGCCATCATATTCGGCCACCAATATAGCTTTTTTAAATCTTGATACATCTTGTCTGATCCATGATAGATTGAGTATTCTGACTTATGTGACTCATGCATAATCAACTCCCTTAAGTTACCACGATAAGGTATCCAACTTCTTCCCTTCAAACATAACACTCTGTCCATACAGGACTCTAGCTTCTTAATTATTCCACACAAATCCTCAGTTCTATAATTTTCCTCCTTTCTTGCCTCATTTTGAGCCTTCAGAATTTCCATAGGAAGATTCAAACCAACCGTCATAACTAAAGCTAGAACTCGTAGTGGCTTGATCCGTACCTTTCAGCTCAAGGCATCTGCCACCACGTTCGCCTTTCCCGAATGATAACAAATTTCACAATCATAATCACTCAACAACTCTAACCATCTACGTTGTCTCATGTTCAACTCCTTGTGATCTAGAATATGTTGAAAACTCTTATGATCAGTGAATATAACGCACTTCATACCGTACAAATAATGTCTCCACATCATGAGATCGAACACCACAGCTCCCAATTCTAAATCATGTGTCGTGTAGTTCTTCTCGTGGATCTTGAGTTGGCGGGATGCATAAGCTATGACTCTCTCCTTCTGCATCAACACCGCGCCCAACCCTTTGTGAGAAGCATCACAATAAACCATGAAGTTTTCACTTCCTTCAGGCAATGCTAAAATCGATGCACTACACAACTTCTACTTTAATGTCTAAAATGCAGCCTCTTCCTTTTCACCCTAATCAAATTTCATGCTCTTTTAAGTCAACTTGGTCACAGGTTTAGCAATCTTCGAGAAGTCTTCACTAAACCTTCGGTAATAACCAGACCTAAAAATTAACAAATCTCTGTTGGAGTCTTGGGTGATGCCCAATCCCTAATTGATTCTATCTTAGCCAGGTCCACATGAATGTCTTCTCTATCAATCACGTGACCGAGAAATTATACCTTAGAAAGCCAAAAATCGCACTTTGAAAACTTGGCGTATAATTCTTCCTTCTTAAGTAACTCTAGAATTTGCTTAAGATGTCCTTCATGTTCTACTTTTTTCCTTGAGTAGATCAAAATATCATCTATGAACACGATAACAAATTTATCCAAGAATGGATTGCACACCCGATTCATTAAATCTATGAATATCGCCGGTGCATTTGTCAATCCAAAAGGCATTACTTGGAACTCGTAATGACCATAGCGTGTCCTAAATGTCGTCTTTGGAATATCCTCATCCTGAACTCTGAGTTGGTGATATCTAGACCTCAAGTCGATCTTCGAGTAGACACTTGATCCTTGTAGCTGATCAAACAAGTCATCGATTCTCGAGAGTGGGTATCGATTCTTAACAGTAAGCTTGTTTAGTTCACGGTAATCGATACACATCCGAAAAGATCCATCCTTATTTTTTACAAACAAGACCGGAGCTCCCCATGGTGAATAACTTGGCCTTATAAATCCTTTGTCAGAAAGTTCTTGCAGTTGCGCAGACAATTCTTGCATTTCTGACAAAGCAAGTCTATAAGGGGCTCGTGCCACAGGTGCAGCACCAGGGACTAAGTTAATTTTAAATTTAACTTGTCACGCAGGTGGAAATCTAGGAAAGTCTTCTGGAAATACTTCCAGAAATTTCCGTATAATTGGCACGTCCTTCAGTTGCTTCTCCATCGACTTAACTTTTGTTTCCTTCATTGTAACTTATGCCAGAAATACCTGACAACCTTTCTCCATATACTTCTGAGTCTTCGTACACGATATGATACTCAACGTTAATTACTTCCCCTTATCACTCCTATCTCCTTGAACGATCTGAATTTCATCTCTAAAAGGAATACGTACAATCTTCTCGTCACAGACAATCATCGCATGATTATTCGCTAGCCAATCCATACCGATGATGACGTTAAAACTACCGAGCTCTACGGGCATTAAATCAATGTTGAACGGATGACCTAATATTCCTATGGTACAGCCTCTAAGCACAGTATTTGTTTTGGCAATCCTTTCATCGGCTAATTCGATAGCATAACTAACGTCTAAGGTATCGGGGATTACATCGAGCAAGGTACTAAAAGTAGTCGACACGAAACTTTGATCGACACCCGAATCAAATAATACAGAAGCATAATGGTTGTTGAGAAGAAATGTACCTGTGACAACGTTTGATCCCGGGTTTGCATCTCCTCCACCAATAGTATAAGACTGCACTCTAGCTTCAGGAATAACAGGCTTGTTTTTATGGTTTTGATTCTTTAGTTTGGGGTAATCCTTCTTGAAATGCCCTTGCCTTCCACATTCAAAACATATGACAATCCTTTAATTCACCACTAGGGCCCTTTGATTAACTGTCGCGGGAACTGCGGGCTTACAATCCCTAGTCAAATGACCAATCTTTTGACAACTTCTACACTTTACAGTACATGGCCTAACATGGTATAAATTTCACTTGTTGCAAAGAGGGTGAGGTCCAACATAAACTCTACTTTCATTACCACCAGTCGTATAGGCTCTGGCCACATTTGATCCTCCGACATTCTGTCTCTTGAACAGGGGTTGTTGTGCACGGTTGTCTCTTTAATTTCTCTCAAACTTTCTTTTGTTCTTAGCACTCCTAATTGCATAACCTTTTAACTTTTGGTCCATCAAACTGTTAGCCAACCGAATTGCATCCTAGAGTCTCGTTGGTTAAGCAGACATCACATTCCCTTGAATGTTGTCAGGGAGACCTCTAACATACCACTCAATTCGGTCTTCCTCTTCTGGAACCATTCTAGTATACAACAGAGTCAACTCTTGAAATCTATGAGTATAAGCAGCCAAATTATTGTTCTTCACAGTCAAGTTCTACAATTTAGTTTCCATTTTCTGTATCTCGTTCCTTGGACAATACACTTCCGTCATCAACTTTATAAGATCTCTCTATGTCATAGCAAATGCATCATCAACTCCAACTGTCCTTTTGTGTAAATTCTACCAAGTTAATACACTATCTAGCAAAGTGCAAGTGGCATACTTAACTTGATACACTTCTAGACAATTGTTGATGTGGAACAATGTTTCCATCTTCTCAAACCATCTTGTCAAACCTGCAACTCCTTTAGTCCCTTTGAAGTTGAGCGGTTGACACTTCACAAAGTCTTGATAGGTATACACACGAGCAAATGGCATAGCACCTCTACCATTCTCATTTGGATTTCCATTTCCGTTGTTTCCTCCACCTCCATGATTTCCATTCCCATTTCCACCATTTCCATTATTGTCTTCATTGTCATTTTGGCTTTGACTTTCTGCCTCGAGAGCGTTAGCAGCACGGGTTTCCTTATAGTTAGCCAATACCTCAACCACTCGCTGGGCAATGAGCTCTTTGATTGCTTTAGGGGTCATTCTGGAATGTGTGATAGTCATGTCCTAAACACAAAAAATAGCACATGATGAGATTCGAAACGATATGCGATGACATATAAGGGGAATTAAATACATAATATGAAATAAAATATAATAACAACACGTTTTGCCAGAACGCATAAATAACAATATCGTATTAAAGATGAACACACGATGGAATAGTAGAATAAGATTTCATATATATATTAGAATCGAATTCGGTTACAATCAACCCATGACAGGGTACTTGATTTACAATATTTCCACTACCAACATCTAGACCTAACCATCAGCCTAATGTCCTACATAACTATGGTATTACCAAACTAAGGGTGAAATCCCAAAGGCCACTCAACAAACGAATCTAATCTCCTAAGTCTCCTCCGAGCATCATCATGATCCCTACAAATCTGACAAAACTCCTCCTGAGAAAGTGCCATGTAATGACGAAGACTGTCAACCCGATCTCTCTCGATACACAACCAAGCTCGAACCTTTAGGTTCTCCCATCCTAACCTCCTAATCCTATCAGCCAAACCATCTCTCTCTCCGCTAGCCATCAACTGACTTGCCTCCAACTGTCTCTGAGCAGTCTCAAACTCAGAAATCATATCAATAGGAACATCTGACAAGTAGCAAACTATATCATAAATAGTATCCTCAAGGTCAGGAACATCTCCTCTAGTGGACTCAAAAATACCACCAGTAACCAATGGATCTACAGCGATCTCCATCGTGCCTCTCGCACGAGCCTCTACCTCAAACTCCTCCTCGTCCTCCCTAATATCACTAGAAGCAATCTTAAATCCCATACCTATACCATCCTTGATATGAGCTCCAACTCTATCACTAATACCTAAATCTGCAACAACCTCTGCATCATCAGTACCAATCTCCATATGCTCCTCTCTGCTATCCTTGGGTGAGTATGAATCTTTGAACCTCTTGCAAGGTGGTAAAAGATCAACATGAGTAGGGGATATCGATCTCAAAACAGGAGTAGATGACGGTACTGAAGTAGTTGGGGATCTGCATCTCTTGCAAGATGGTCCAGCAGAAAGTGAAGATGAATCTAATGATCTCTCAGAAGATGGATCTAGGGATGACTCTGATGTTGTCGGTGGGTAAGGAGTAGACAATGGTGCAGACCTCCAACGACTAAAAGCCTCACTATATCATGGAGTCATAACCGGGGGATAAACCAACCTAGATGATGCAACTCTAGTCGATGGTCTTGAATGAGTCTGACCTAATGCATCGTAACCTGAAGAATGAACTGATGATGTGTCTGACGATGAATCTGAAGGTAAACCTGAAGAAGTATCTGACGAAGAATCCGAAGATAAACCAGAAGAAGATGAGTCTGGAGTAAAGTCTGGTGAAGAATGACGATCTGACGAACGATGAGATACACGTCTCTATGCAAGTCTGCGAGCAGGAAAAGGTTCAACTCTCTTCCTTACAATCAACAACTTACGCAGCCCATTAAGATGGGTGTGGTAAGGTTGACCAAAAGGAATAGCCTTCCCGGGTCGGAATAGAATCGTTGGCCGTCGACAAATCCCATGTGGGTCAACAACCGGAGCAATGGGAAACTCAGATGATGGTGCAAATGTGTCGTAAAATGATAATCCCGACGGTGAGGATGGCCTAGATGTGACCCTGTCCCTCCACCTCAAAACCATAACATCATGAATGACAAGAGACTCATGCCTCTCAGGTCTCTGCTCAGCATCCTCAGACTTGCTGTCTGCCTCCAAATCATCAAAACACAAGAATGGTGAAATCAATGGTAACCCTGGTGTTAGAGGTAAGGAATCCTTCGATGGATCAGAATCAGAAGGTGAATAATCCACCAAATCAAGCACTCTAGTAGGTAAGGTAACAAAAACTGCTCCCACCTCCAGTGCAACTAAGGGATCAGCATGTACAATGGGAATCTCAGCAGGAACCTTAGGGATAACAGGGATAATGGCAGGAATAGCTGTTGCGGTTGTCATAAGAGACTTCTACAAGAAATTTTACAACTCCCTATGCAGTGTACCTAATCGTTGTAGTGTAGTATAGGCGTTGTAGTGTAGTATAGGCAAGACTCGGGGGTTGTTATCGTTCTCTAGGGGAATAGGTTGGGAAGGCTTGATCACGGTCTAACAGAATTCTAAGGGTTGAGAGAAGATTCTTTTTGTATTTTTATGTTTATAGGAAAGCAGGTAAATCATATGTTTGAGAGATTGTTTGGTTTTAGCTATTAAACTAAATAATAAACTAAGCTACTAGTGATAACAATATAATAAAAGATTGTGTTTATTTAATCATGTATTACTCCCTAGATTGCTTCTCCTAGTGTTGTTGCTTTGTCACACTTGTGATGATCTATGTAATTATTTCCTAAGTCATGAACGAATTACACGAACCCGCCGTCTATTTAATATTCCGTTAAGGCAACGCACAAGTAAGGTAGTATGAAGACTATTACAAGGCCCCTAAGAGTATATTAAATGCATTTGAAATATATTAAGAGTGGATCAACCATATTAAGGGGCAAGGTAGTATGAAGACTATTACCCGATGGTATCCTTTCTACACAATTATGTTTTCCTAGACATATCAACAGCGATACAGACAAAAGCTGGTTTTCTAAGACCTAACATGCATATTCATCACAAGAAGCAACACCACTAAGATCTACATTTTAGGTTTCATACAATCATAAATAAACACAATAGAAGGTTTAGCCAAGCATGTTAAAGATAAAGCAAGAACAGATAAGAATCACACAACAAGACATATTGAATGATTAAGATAGTCTTACTTGATTAAAACATGAATTAAAGGAAGTACAATAGGGTTTTGAGGCCCTAAAATCGTCCCTAACAACTGCTAAACGAACTAGGGTTCGTCCCTTTCTTTTACTCTAAAGTTACACACTTAAAACCCTAAAAACGGATTTGTATATATAGGAAAATCACCGCTTTTTAATCGTGACGCCGTCTTGAGATCTTGTGATGCCGTCTTGGTATGAAATGTGATGGCGTCACGTGTAATCTGTGACGCCGTCTCCAGCTGCTGAGAACAAAATCTTGAGAGATGTTGGTGTAGGTCCGTAGTCTTATTCGTTTCTTCTACAAATGAGCCCAAGTCACGTGTATTTCCTCTAAATGCATTCCAAATGCTGTATACATGAAAAGGAACGATTAAGTACCTATTTTGGGCATAAATGCACGATTTAGAGGGTTAAACGACCCTAAAAAGTGTGTAAAGTGACACCTCATCAATAGCGCCAAAAAGAATCACTCGTAGGACATGAGAAACCACACTCTCCTCAGAAGATTCCGACGAAATAAGAATAACAAGAGCTGCAATAACCTGCACAAGCAAAAGTTTATATAAATCTCTTTATATGAAACCATGCCAAGTGCGTGCAATGCCGAGAAATAATTATGATGCAAAATATGATATGGAAAATGATGTATAAAGTAGTTATGGCAATATGATATATAATTTATACTTATATATATATATATATATATATATATATATATATATATATATATATAATATATAAAATATATATATATATATATATATATATATATATATATATATATATATAAGTAGGTAAGAACACGTAGGATCACATACTGGTTATAGACCAGACCTAGTATAAGCAACCTGGTTCACTATAACCTTGGCTCTGGATATCAATCTGTCACACCCCCAAACGGGACCTGGACGGAATACGTGTCTAGAGGCGTGACATCATCGCATGCATTGTACAAGATCAAGTAAACGACCACTATATGGATGTTTGATAAAACATAACTCGTTGTTTTGGATAAATCAAAATAAGTCTTATAATATTCTTGACATAAATGAAATAGTTTTAGCGGAAGCTTAAGTAAAATGCAGCGGAATCATAACATGTTTTTAAGACAATGAGTATTTAAGTTTAAAGATAAACATTCTTGAAAGACATCCAGCAATGCATGCAACATCAAATAGCACTTCAAGAACAATCTCGCTAAGTACCTGAGAAAACATGCTTAAAATAGTCAATATAAAGTTGGTGAATTCATAGGTTTAAATTGATGTAAGGTTGGACCGCAAGATTTTAAAAGTGATGTGACTATTATAACGGATACAATATCACATGAAAAGTATTTATATTGCGCTAAGCTCATGACACCGATGCTAAATTAAGAGATACATATAATATGCAAAGTGATGATACTGCCCTACAAATGTCTGACCAAGACACCCCAAAGAGTTTCTGACATGATATATATCCGTTCGTTCATCGACACAGAAACAAGTAAGTGCTTGCTTACCCGGATAAGGATAATTAGTCCCAAATAGATCTCATGCTTACTTACCCAATCAGTCGGTCATAAGTAATTAACGGTTCATGATGATTCGGGCATGATAGTGGTCTAATCGCTACTTAGGCAGCACGTAAACAGGAAATGATAACTGAAAACACTTGTGTCCAAAGTTTAAAACAAGCAATGTTTCTCACCCCTAAATAGTAAAGTTGAAATCATAAAACATGGGGCTATGAACTCACCTTAGAGCGATGAGCGAATGATATTCATGTAAGAGAAAGATGATACACAATCCTAGCCGTCACCTAAAGGAATGACGCGTCTTAGGACTAAGATATGATATACGAAACCAAAAGCGAAATGCTTATCAATGAGAAGGCATCCATATGTTTTTGTGTCTTAGTTTGTTTAAGAAAACATGATCGAGTTAAAGTACAAGTTTACATTAAATCTCGACGTTTATTCAAAAGTTGCTATTTTTAGGAAGTTTCTATTTTAAGAAAGTTAAGTATTTTCAGACGTTAATACCGTCCCCTATATTTTTTAGTTTCCATATTCTCAAAAATGCACTATGTATCTTAAACGCCTAACTTCTATATCTGTCTAGTCAAAGTATTCCAAAAGTTACTATTTTTAGAACCCTACGTTTTTATACATCCCAACATCACATAAATAAGTTCTTTACATTTCTAATGATTCTACTTAGTTTACTAGTGTTTCTATATGTTTCGCCAATGTTTAAAACCTTAAAAATGTCCGAAAGTGTCTGAAAACCTCATTTATAATTCCAAACAGCAAGCTTGTTATAGTGTTTTGCCGAAAAATGTTTCAAACTTCCAGCGGACGTATCTCATTCGTTATGTGTCCGTTTTTAGCGTTCTTTATACCAAAATGATCGGGGAATCATATACTATCATAATCTTATGTTTTTAACACCTTAAAACATTTTTAAACATCTTTTAGCCTAGGTTAAAGATTCAGACAGCAAGCTTTATTCGCTAAAACACAACAAAAAATCACCCAAACTTCGCATTAGTGCCTATTCTAGCCCTAATCTCTATCTACCAATATTTTGCCATCAAAACCACAATCAATACTAATCTAATCCTATCATTTCTATTGTTGCAACACTCATGCTCACTCATACTCACAACCAAAACCTTTTGTAAACCAAAGAACCATAAAACAATACTAGTTTATGTTTTAACTTGTTTATTTTTAAAACCCACAAACACATAAACCTTGAAACTTAAGAATGCACTTGTGGGAATCAGATCATACTTAGAAATGAGTTTGGAGGTACGGAGTGTACACCCATTAAGTCACTGATTTTCCCTTACTCTTTTAGTGGTTAGAATTAAATGGGTGGTTACAAATATTTAATTGGCATGTTTGACTACATTAAATGTTGTGTAACAACTTTTGCCTATTTAAATGACAGATTTGACTGCATTAATGACCATGTATTTAATTTGGTCATGTAATCACTAATTCCTAAATTGTGGAGGATAATTATGGAAGAGATTAATTGGCCATTAATCTCTCATTAATTCCATGAATACGTTTTGAGTAAATCCCCTATAAATAGGGATCATAATTGCATGAAAAAACATATAGAATCACAGGGTTCTTGATATGTGCCTAAAACAAGAACAAACACTTAGTTTTATCCCAAGGAGGTATTCGTGTAACCCAGGCATCAGGTCGAATAATCTTCTTTGGAAAGTGATTACACGACTTCAAGTGATATCCAGTAACCATCTTGGTAATTAGCTAGGCTATTGATTATCTTCACCCTGATCTGGGATCTACTACAACCAACAATTAAAGAATATTATTTTGTGATAATCAATGGATGTTGTTGCTATGAAACACATGGCTTCAAACTTTGCCAAGCTTGACAAGTTTGAAGGGGTAGACTTTAGAAGATGGTAGAAGAAGATGCACTTCTTGCTTTCTAGCATGAGTGTGGTGTATGTGTTGACTACTCATATTCTAGAAGATGGTGGTAATGATGCAACCGTGGAACAAATTAGAAAAGGGCTAAATGGGACAATGATGACTATGTCTGCAGAGGTTTAATCCTTAATGGTATGTCTGATTCTTTATTTGATATTTACCAGAATTTTGAATCTTCCAAAGA
>BQNB010044063.1:13156-45117 GCA_026074375.1 Tanacetum coccineum
GCCATTCACAACGCCCTATTTGGGACTAAGATTTTTATTAATCGAAACATCCCAGAAATTGTATCTTTCAAAAAAAGGTAACTATGAGCTGACATAATATTTATTTAAAAGTTTTTACTTATATGAGTCCTTACAAAGACATTAAACGAAACATTTCATCAGAGTTCAAGAACGTGATGGTTATGACGCTAATCAAGTGAAGATCGAATTGTTTTCACCTGAAGTTAAGGTTGTTTCCATAGCCGAGTTCTTCCATGGCGCCATAAACAGGATGGTTGGTGACATCCGTGATTCTGAGCCGGTTTGTTACTCACCCTAATTTGTTTATAATTTTCAAAATATATGACATTCTTTAATTTAAAAAAAAATACATATTATGTCTTTTTAAATACAGGATTCCCACTGTATTGTTTATGCAAAGATTCATAGAATCCACAAGGAACATGGTTGGGCGTACACGGCTTGCAAGCAATGCAACAAAAAAGTGGATATTCTCCCCCGGCAAAATCGACCACCAGTTTATGTTTGTGAAGAGCATGGAAATGTACAACCTGCATCTAGGTAACCATCCCATTTTGTTATAATGTTACATGTTTAATAAAATTTGAACCTGCTTTTATTAACTATATGACATATCAAAACTTTTATACCTTTTAGGTTTAAGGTTATTCTAAGAGTCATTGACGAGTCTGGTTCTGCACCGTTGTTGTTTTTCAACAACAATTTTGTCAAACTTTCTGGACGTACGGCCTGGGAAATAATTGAGAAATATAACATGGACCCAGATGACTATTGGCCTGAAGAAGAGTTGGATCATATTATAGGAAAGAAATGTCTTTTTAAGCTATTCTATTCGGAATACAATGTGACAAAGAATAATCACACTTATCGTTGTGATTCCTTTTCCGAAGATGTGGAATTAATAAATCACTTCAAGAAGAACTTCATAGATACTAAATCAGATGATGAGGTATGACACTATATTTTTATGCTAAATTTACTCTAAATCAACGAATGCAGTCTATGTAACTGCATCATTTGTTATCATCAGGATTCAAGTGATGAGTTAGGACAATCTTCTTCTAAGAAAAACAAGGCCATCATAGAGGACTCGAGTGATGAAGATGATACTGATATGCATACAGCTTCTAAGACAAACAACAAGAAGGCCATCATAGAGGACACAAGTGATGAAGATGATACTGATATTCATACAGCTTCTAAGACAAAGAAAAACAAGTCCATCATTCAGGACTCAAGTGATGAGCATGATCCTAATATGCATAAAGCTTCTAAGAAAAATATAAACAAGCCCATCATTAAGGAATCAAGTGATGAACATGATTTGGATATGCGTACACCAACTAACACAAGGAAAACAGCTAGCAGGTTAGAGGTTTCAACCTCAAAGAAGAGGAAACTAATCATTGATGAACATGAAGTTGAAAGTGAGCCCGAAGAAGAAGGTAACATCTCAAAGGCCAATGAATTGGTTGCAGAGCAAATGGAATCAGAAGAATAATTTCTATCATACAACTCCATGGTTTTTATGTTTAAATTTTCTTATTTTACTTTGTTTAAATTGTTTTGCTTAGGTTGTCCAATAAGTTGAATCCTATTTTGGTATTACCATGGAGAAGAATTTTAGTTTTAAACAAGACCAATTTTATACTTCTTTAATGTGCTTTTGTTGTTTTTGGTGGTATTGGTAACGGTATATAATCATTCAGATCCTGACATGTTTTCTATTGTATCTTTAATAAATTATATGTTGTTTGGTGTGCATATCTAGCAACTCTAAAGCAACGAATTTGTATTCTATTCACATATCGGCAATTGCAGTAATACAGAATTTGGGTCATGTCATTACATTATCAATACCATGATGGCCTTTTATGTTGGCAGACAATCAAGCTGGATGAGCATAAAATTTAATGGTTGTATCCATGTCTGTTGCTTTATATGATATTGTCGATTGTCGATGTCGTTCATTATAGATTGTACTTCTTCCTTTTAGCAGCACAACTGAAGAGGCTTAAAGAGCTGGTCGCTAATGCAAAGGAGGAGAATATAGAATTAGTCTATCGTTTAGTCACAATTTTAATGAGTTTATAATGCAAATCATCTTTGTTCCCACTTACAAGTTCTGTATTGCATTTGTTCATATCCTGGATTTTGAGAATTGTATTTGTTTCACATCTAAACATCTTAACTCTTCAGAAGATCAGGTTACATATAATAGGGTTTTTTTATGCAATCTTTGTATGACCATTGCTTAGATACACCATCAGAATTTGAACTTTATACAAGAATGGATGTTTCTTGATTTAATCTAATCACCTAATGATATTTTATATGTTCTTATGTAGGATACATGGCATCTGCCAAATCTATATCACACGTGTGGTCTTTATTGCCTTTACTGCTTACATGAAACACAGCCATTTCAGCCTCCCTTTATATATCCATGTCTGTTGCTTTATATGATATTGTCGATTGTCGATGTCGTTCATTATAGATTGTACTTCTTCCTTTTAGCAGCACAACTGAAGAGGCTTAAACAGCTGGTCGCTAATGCAAAGGAGGAGAATATAGAATTAGTCTATCCTTTAGTCAATAGCATCTCAATGATATGCTTTATAAATATAAAAGATAAACATTAAAACCCATACATTGTAGATAATTATAATTTTTAAACACTAAAAAGACCAAGATAATATATAAATGCCTATAAAAGATCAAGATAAAATGTACCAGTTATCTATAACACACAAAAATTATCTAAACAAAAAACAATGCAAATCTTGAAAAGCATAATTTTATGTATAAATACATACATTCGCAATATTCTGCCTCATAAAATTGCCTCGACTAAACACCACCTACAAGTAATTCAAAAGAAACCAACTATCAAAAAATGAAAGATTTGCCCGTGATTGTGTTATCAGATGATGATTCGGTAATCCTGAAACTACCTTTTTTATTACTATAGATACAATTAACAAAGTACCTGTGATTTTTCATATGTTATATACTGATCAGGATGCACCCGTGAGAATAAAACAACGCAGACTTGTAAAGAATGGTGCCATTGTGAAGAAGAATAATGTTCAGGTAGTTTCTTTATATATTAAAAAGTTCAAACTTTAGCAACCTAACAAAAAATTACGCAAGTTGTTTATCAATTTTAGTAATGGTATTAATATTCATTATTTCAGATGCTATATTATGTTACTTACTAGTTGCCGCATACAGATTGTAGGATGGAAAAACACAAACCAGCACGAATGAATATCAAACAAGGAAAAGAGTACCTTTAATTGTCATATCAGACGATGACGATGATGAACTGGTAACAATTATACTTCAAATTTATTCAACACTTATCATGACCTGTATGAATTAATTATTATTGCAGGATGAGCCCATTGCCAAAAAACAAAAAACACATTTAAAGAAGCCAAAAAATACAATCAACAATGATATTCAAAGGTCTTTTTTGGACAATAAGAAGTTTTTACCAATTACTAATAACAAAGCATCTGTACAAGAATTCCAGAACATGGGTACTTCGGTAAATACACGTTCATTGTTTCTGTCCTTTAATATGGTTATTTTAATAACAATCATGTGATTCATACATCTTTGTATATTTATGTAGAAAACCAAAAAGAAAGACCTATTTTCAGATTCAAAAACACCTACTTGGAATCTTATTGATGAGGAAACGGATGAGGAATTCACTGAATATGATGAACACACGTCTCCTTTTGACAAAAACAATGTCTTACCAATTACTAACAAGAAACCATATGGAAAAGATCTTCAAAGCACTGGAAATTGGGTAAAAACATGTTTATTCTTACTGGCCTTATATGATTACTTTTTAATTTCTTATTTTATAATAATAAACATGTTATTAATACATGTTTGCATATGTTTGTAGGAAATTACTGATGATGAACTTAATGAATATCTTCATTCTAAACAAGACTTTGGAAATTTATTTGACGAGGAAGCTAATGATGATGAAGATACAAAAGATTTTCCAAGTTTAGAAGACATTGCTGAGGAAAATGGAGAAGATTTGTATGAATCTGACATGTATAGTGTCAGATCCGTATCTGAGGAAGAGGAAAAAGATAGCTTTATCAATGATGAATCCACAGATTATGATGATACATCTGATGATGAGATTTAAAGATGGAATGCAAGCATTTTTAGTTTCCTTAAACAAGTTTTAGTTTAATAAACACTTTAGGTTAGGTTTGGTTTATTATATTAGTTAAGGTCATAGGATCAATTCTATTCATTTAAAGTGTGTGTTAATCTTATAACCATAAAGTTGGTATTCGTTTTAAACAAGCACAATTTTAATGAGTTTATAATGCAATTTATAATTTGTTCCCACTTCCACGTTCTGTATTGCATTTCTTCAAATCCTGGATTTTGAAAATGGTATTTGTTTCACATCTAAACATCTTAACGCTTCACAAGATCACGTTATATATAATCAAGCTTGTTGTGTAGATCATGCACATGCTCTAGGTACTGAAACTATGCTTATAAAAAGGCTACGCCCAGTTAAGTAGCTCTGCTAACTGTGCCATTGGTTTATTTTACTTGAGGATAATATAAACTTTTCTAATTTTTAATTTGTCAAGAATAACCCAACCAGTCTGCTAATATGATATACTCTAAATCCACGCACCCATATACTACAAATCGTAATCTTTATCCAACTAATATTCATATCAAGGAACCCTGATATGAATCAAACTCAATAAAAACAATATTGATAAACATGATTTCAGGATAAACACCATAATTAAAGCATATCTACAAACCACCAGGCTAGCTTAGAATCCTAATTTTGTTCTATAAATAAATACATCCCTTACTTCCTAATCTCAGCAAAACATTCTGCATAAAACACCAACTTTCTCAAGCAACAATTACAAGAAAATTATAGGTGTTGAAGGTTCTGGGAGTTTTGGAGGTTCTTCAGGTTTGTGTTGTTTTAAATACTCATGTTCTTATAGTTCAATATGAATGGTACTGACCATAATGAGATGCGAATATAAATATAAATAATAATTAGGATATATTTTATATATACAGTTTTATTATTAGGTTGTACAACACTGACTTTACAAACATCTTTGATTTTAATTGTTATTCTGATTAGTTTGATAGTTTATAAATGCTATTTTAGATTTGATTAACAACACAAAAGTTAAAGTAGTTTAGATAATGTATACTTTATACGTTTAGAACATGCATATCAGTAGGCCATTTGCATATCAGTATTTATTTCAAAATTCCATATTTAGTTTTTTAGGCGTCCATGATTAAGCATTTTTCAAGTTGTGTTACTGTTTTATTATAATGGATGAATTATAGAAGACTGATTGTAGGGTTTTTCTTTCTAAAAGACTTATATGAGATGATGAAAGATATACCGGATTGTTATGTTTCGCCTACTCCTTTGATATTGATACGTTCTTTTAAATTCACAGATGGTACACCAAAAACAACAAATAAGAGAAAAGCTAATGAAATTCGCGCTATGATATCAACGAATATAGCACCTTTAATTGATTTCTCAATAAGAAAGCGTGGCAGAGCAAGCCAACCAATGACACCAGGTTAGATTCCGGGAAAAAAAATTAAAATATAGATATCATACCTTGCTGCACCCAATGTTTGTCAACTTAATCAGACTAACCCATAAATTTATCCTCTTTTGATATCCAGAAATGCGTAACGAGATACTAAATATCAAAAAAGCAGCTGCAAAACCTCCTACACAAGTCAATAATCAGGAAAAAAACTTACAACAAGTGTTAGAATCAAAAGGTAAGTTGTTATTTTATGCTAATGAATTAAAAATTAATGAACATGAAATATAACAGAAAAGACAAACAAGAGCTTATTTATGAATTACTTGCAGAGCTTATTCAACCTAAGGTTTCTACTTATCTTAATGTTCTAGCTTATTGTATTTTGTCTTTACTCTCATCATTATATATTCCTTAGCACATGTGAAAGCCATTTAAATACATTACAATGGCAACTAAATGAACTACATTAACCTCTCGGATGAACTGAGTTCCCAGTTAAGTGTCAAAACTAAGATAAACTTGAATTTAAGCCTAAAAGTCAATACAATTGTTATACACCTAGATGCAATATATAAATAGTTTGTTTAATTATTTAAACTAAGCCATTAATCTTTCCTCATTCACTAAGAACAAGTAACAGATGCAATACAACCAACTAAAAGACCAAGGGGACGACCACGTTTAGACATACATCCAGCATGTAATCCCAAACAAGCCGTTCATTCTACACCTAGACCTCGCGGACGCCCGCGTAAAGACGAAAACACAACAGGTAATTCATGTGTTTAATATAAATGCTATGTACTACATATTCTAACTAACTCACGCCATATGCCAGGTGCAACATCTTTGAAACAAGATATACTATACCCTGGAAACTCTTTTTCACTTGCATCTGACATGCATAACCTTAAAGGAAAAAGGTTAACCAGGCAATCTTTACGAACGATGAAATCCACGCACCCTGAGCGTCAAGGTGAAAAAAATGCTCATAAACATGGATTAGTGGGTATCTCAAAAGGTAAATGACACTGTCACATGTGGACATCCAAATATTATAAAAAAACAAAGACACTATATTGGTGATATTTTTATTCACTACCGTACTATTCATACCTAATACATCAACTGTCATATATCAGATTACATTGATCATGGAGACCCTACTTTTCCATGCGAATCTTGTGGCGCACTGCTATGGCATGCGGAAACTCTTAGAAGAGCAACTGATGCCTTAGACGAGTCATATTCAATTTGTTGTAGCAGAGGTAAAGTCACACTAGGTACCGAATTAAAGCAACCACCAAAATTGTTGAAAGACCTTATTACAAATGAGCATGACAAAAGTGGGTCATTCATAGAAAACATAAGGCGTTATAATTCTATGTTTGCCTTCACTTCAATTGGAGGTAAAGTAGACGATACTGTTAACTATGGACGTGGTCCGTTTTGCTATCGTATTCATGGTGAGAATTACCATAGACTAGGCTCTTTGTTGCCTCAAACCGGAAAGACGCGTTAAAAACAAATAATCACACAATCCTCCTCTATAATAAAAATAATGAAACAAACCCGCCCGTTGGGCGGGTTACGTAACTAGTATATATATATATATATATATATATATGTATATAGAGTAGGGATCTAGTGAGAAGTAAATTAAAATAAGAAGTGATGAGAAGTTACTAAAATCACACATTTGAGAGACAACGACTTTCATTAGATGCATTTCTATTCATCTAGATGCACCATATAGAGTTTTGAAAGTTAATTTGATGTGTAGATGGTGCAAATTGATTTTCATGATTTTGACACATGTAGAGGACCAAAAAATAAGAGAAATCATGAAATGTATCTAAAATACGTGTATGCATCTAATTAAAAGCTAAAAAACACATTATGATGCATTTTTATTAGCATCTAAGATTTTTAGAGATGAATTCTATTTAACGTCGATGCATCTCGGATATGCGGTTATAATTACTTCTTTCTTCTTATTTTAAAAAAACTTCTCATTTGATCCTAACTCTATGACTATCTATATTTTATATATTTTCTGTATAGGTATTATATTTGTATATGTATATTATGTCTTGTATATATTTATATATGTATATATTATTATTATATATATATATTTAATTTATATTTTTTTTATCTTATGTTTATGTTTATTTATCTATGTATATGTAGTATATATTATCTATATATATATATATATATATATATATATATATATATATATATATGTATGTATATATATATATATACATATATGTATATATATATATATATTGTAACACCAAAAATCACTTACAGCGTTAGCGGTATACAAATGGGGTGTTACTTCGTAATACAAGCAATAGATACAAGAGAACGCCTCTAGGTGTCGTTTGAATAATAAACATTTGTTAATTCATAAAAATCTGAATTTAAGAATCATTTGTCCCATAATTTGCATCCTAATGAAAAGCTGAATGTAAAGACTCCAATGCACATCAATTAGTTCCATAGCATTAATCCACCTGAGAAAACCTGCTTACAAGTGTCAACATTAATGTGGTGTGTTCATAGATTTGTTTAAACATGAATTAATTCCACTGTATATACACAGTGAATATGTAAAAATATCAAAGATTTATTAAGAATACACAACACATTTTTTTGAAACAAAAATTGAGTCTCTATATAAATTCCTGTTGACATTTCCCGCACTATACTGAATTTCCGTGCTGCACTATTAAACTTCGTGCACTGTTGGGAGGCCGAGGTCCAACATCATAATCCGACATGTTATAACGTTCGTTCCCAGTGGATAGTAGTCACCCCGAACCGGGGGTTGTCAATCCCGAATTGATCATTGTATAATGTTCGTTTACAAGTGATCGCTAATCACCGAACAGGGATCACATCCGAATAGATTCATATTTCATAAAATTCGCGCTCACCCTCCAAGTGATTTACAGTTCAATGAGCTGTGAAGTAGACTTGTAATGTACCTAATTTTGGGCAGTGATACAATTACTGGTATATTATACTCCGTTACCGGTCGTCAACTCAAGAACACCCGGGCAGTAATGTAAAAATATCAGTTCAATCAGCCTAAGCTAATCCGAAATCATTTCAAATGTAAAGTATGCATTTGTGACAAAAAAAATGAAGTCAAATGATGTATTCCATAGCGAACTATGCAAATAAGTATGTAAACCAATTCGTAAACAATCCTGTAAATGCATTTGTAAACATGCATGTTCCCCCTCGCGGGTTATAAAACATCAAAAGATTGAAAGCGGAGGCTATGAACTCACATTGATTAAAGTCCACGATCAATTAATCAATTAATCACAAACGGAATCTGCAACGATCTCGACCAAGGACACTATAATTATGTCGTTCGATTATATTACACGTATTAAAATACGATCAACGATCGCGTTATCGTTACACGAAATCTTAATACTTTGATTATGTATGCGTCATATATACATGTGATGAGAAATCCACTGCGGTCTTTAAACTTTAAACCCTGAGTTTATTTAGTAATAATATACTTTTTTCCGTCAATTCTAACTTATCTCAATTTCTAAAGCTGATAAGCCTCGCGGCAAAGTTTAATGGGGGGTGACATACGACACTTTGTGTTTCGCCGGAAGGCTGAAACGGACTCGAAAGTGATCAAATCATTTAATTAATAAATCTGTCATTTTTAATATTTATAAAATATATTTTATAACTAAAGTGTATATTATGATTTTCGTTCCAGTTTTCTCCGTTATTTGAACTTAAAAGTCCGTTTTATATCAAAAAACATCCGTATAATTATATTTTGTTATTCTTTGTAAATCAAATTATTATATTTATCAACATCTCCGATTCCCGAATCTTTCATGTTTCGATTTTTGTTATTTTATTATTCGGTATAAAGGGTCAATGTCACTTTTTGGTCTCAACTCTCGTCTCAGATATATTCCAATATCACTTATACATTAATATCAGTCTCGTTTTAATATTAATATCATATTTTAACTAGACCGCGCAAGTTCTAATATTTTTCATCACATTATATATAAATCGATTAAATGAAACAATTTATATATTTGTGTTAAACAAACTCACTTTATTTCGGTGTCAACACACTCAAACGCACGCACCCCGGCTTTCGCAGCCAAACCCAACAGCCCCCGGCTGTTTAAACCAAACAAACCAAACACGCCCTTTCCCGGCTGTTTCCCAGCTGTCCCCGCAACTAAACTCACGCACCCGACCCGGACAGCCAAACGCACCCTTGTTTTTAGTAAACTCAAATCCAAACGCACCCTTGTTGGTGGAAACTAGCCAAACGCACCCTTTGTGGGCTGGTGACAGCCAAACGCACCCTTGACATTTCTGCCCAAACCAAACGCCCCTATTGTTGCAAACCAACCCCGACAGCCCCTCGGCTGTCCCGGCTTTTCGACAGCCAAACAAACAAACAAACACCCCTTGGTGTTATAAGACAAGCCAAACGCAAACCAAACCCATGCCCGACCCTGCTAGACCCGGCTGTCTCGAACCAAACGCACCCTCGTGCGTTGATACAACCAACCCAACGCACCCGGTGGGTTTAAGACCCAAACCGGACGCACCCTTGTTGTGCAAATACCAAACCCGACAACCCAACCCCCCCGGCTGGTCCCACAGCCCGACCCGGCTGTTAAACCCAACTCGAACCCAAACGCAGCCAGTGGCTGTCCCGCAGCCAACCCCCAACAGCCCCCGGCTGTGAAACCCAACGAACACCCCCTTGCAAATATAACCTTAACCCGAACGCCCCTTTTTGCGGGTGGGCTGTCACCGAGACACCCCGGCTGTTACAACAGCCATACCCGACGCGAACCAAACCTACCCTCGTTCGTCTTCTACTACACCAAACGCAGCCTATACGGCTGTGGTCTAATACCAAACGAAACCCCAAATCGAACGCACCCTTATTGTTACAAACCAAACCCGACCCGGCTGTTTCTCCAAACAAACCCGAACCAAACAAACCCACACCCCTAGCTGCTAAACCCAACCCGAACCCACCCCCCCCCGCCGGAAAAATCCCGCCGGAAAAGTTTTCCGGCGGTGGCAGCCGGTGGCCGGCGGTGGGGGAGTCGCCGGAGAAGAAGGTGGTGGGGAGGGAGAGTTGTGTGTGTATAAAATGGGATGGAAATGAATAAAGATGTATAAGTTTATATATATATATATTAATTGAATGTGGCAAGTTATAAAAGTTGAGGGTAAAAAGTGTAACATTTTTATTATACTTTTATAAATATCGGTTCGGGACTCATTTGAGCGACTTAACGACCGATTCAAATCTCGAAACTTGCGCCATTGTTTTTATAATCATTTTTCTGATAAAAATGAGTATTTATTTGATAATATTTCAGAAATATTTTATAACATTAAATAAAATATCTGTTATTCATTTTGTGAACCGGTTTCGCTCCGTCTGAAATAAAAATGGATTTCAACTCGAATAGTCGCGTTTTCAAAAACGCTTTTAATTAAAAATGATGAATAATTTATTTAATATTTTTATTAAATAAATACTGATAACTAAAAACAAATTTAATTGTTTTTGTGTGTCCGCGTTGTATATTGTTCGAATAATGTTTGCGGTGCTGTTTTAGCCCTTTTCGGCTCGTTTCCAGGTCTCGGGCAAAACTAAAAGTTGTCAGTGAATGTCTTCCACATTCAAATTGCTTAGATCCGAGTCGTGAAAACGTGATTTAGATGATCGTTCTTATAAGTCAAGCCAGACCCTAAAAAGTCAAAGATTGACATCGTCATTCTAAATTCGAAAATTCTCGGATGTTACAGTACCACCCCATAAAGGGGAATTCTGTCCCGAGATTAAATTTGTGTTATCCGATTGTGTGACCGAGAAAAGGTTTAAAATCTGATAAACCGTTTCTAAGCAAGACGATGATAGCTTTCTTCAGCAAGATTAGATGTTTCGACACTTTAAATACCAAAATTTGGCTAAGGTTTGACCAGGATATCTTATCCAATCAAGGTAGATATTTTAGAAAATATCGTCACCAAGTTTTATGATGAATAATAAACACCACTGGTATCGCTTCTCACTCGAACATCCGCTTACTCAGACCACAATATTGTTTGTTTATACCCCCCCCCCCCCCCCCTTTATTCTTTGCCCGCATGCTTTCGCGATGTCAACGGTTGATCGCGCGCTCGTTAATTGTTTCGAGCATTGTAAAAATTTACGACATGTCTCGCTATTATTCTTATGATCATAAAATATCATTTTATGAGCCGTGTCATCTTTGTTCCTCAAACCTAGGTCATAGCTCGGTTTAATTAAACAGATATTTACAAGTATTTATTAGATATTTATAGATATTTAATAAGATATTTATAAGATTTTTATTAGTATTTATTAGATATTTATCTAAAATTTTCTTTTTAGATATTTTTCTTTAACTTAACATAGTTAACTTTAACTCGAGTTTTCTTAACCTAGTTAAACCTTATATAAGCTAAACTAGTAAGAAATAACATCAAAAACACATTCTAGGTTAAAACACAAAAGAAAACTCTCTCATTTCTCTCTATACATTCACCCCAAACCGATGCTACTCTCACTCAAGCATGCTCAACTGCTAGTTCTTGGCAGTACTAGGATGTATCGCGACCTAAGTCTTCTTACTAGTGACCCGAAATGAATAGTCCAACTATCTGCTTCGTCGATAGGTGTTTATCTCGTTTAAGGGGAGTTGCATTACTTATGGGATAAAGTTGTATCAGTCGGGACCGCTCCAGGACCCAAACATTTATGGACCAATTAACCTTCAATACTATAACAAATGGTGACGGGATATTGCACTCAGTCTGTTAGCTCCACAGACAGTTCGTGATTGCAAAGACTTGCAATGTCATAAGTAATAACTTAAGAATGAGATAAGGTAGCTCCAAGTGAGGCCTTAAGATTTTGTTGAGTAGTAAGACACGATTGTGTCTCTAGATCCTTTTAACGGATTCTGATGATTATTGATTTCAGGTTCATACTCGTGTCATATCGGATACCATTAAGCCCACTCATTTATAATTTCTTATTTACATAAAAGGAAAGCGTTCCAAAATTTATGTAAGTAAGAAATGATAAACTTATGGTTCGGTGATTTATAATTTATTTATTTAAATGAAGAGGCGTCCCAATCCTTTTAAATAAACAGATTATAAATCATCCTACTTAATAATTCCCGGTGCAATACGCGTACTCTCATAACCTTCAAGGTGGTTGACATGACGATGCATGTGTTCTACTGAATATGGGACGAGTGATTTAAAACTCGTCTTTGGAAAGATTGGGAGTAAAAAATGCCAGGCGGAGATCATATAAAGTTCAGATAATTAATGAGTTACTCGGTTAGAGTAAATAAGGTTAAAGATCGCTATAAATCAAAATCAGTATAGTGATTACCATATCGATCCTCCTATTACAAGTCCCGCCTATACAAGACTTGCAATACTTAGATTCATACACAATTCCATGTAAACAGAATTATAACGGCCTTCGCGTAATACGATATTATATAAAGTTATGAAGAAAAATAATATTCTTAGAGACCATTGTTTAACTTACAATGTCTGAGAACTAATGAGACATTGTGCTATCCAATGTCTGACATATAATTAGAGACCATTGGTGCAACCCACAATGTCTTAAGAAAACGCTCCGGTATTTATATAAATATCTCTTATATAATTATTGTACTCGTTATACGCGAAAGGAAAGAATGCATTATATTATATCATATTAATGTTATGCCACGTAAGCACTCAATGCAGACGTAATGAAGCACATAAGCAAAGTATGCATGTATGCAACTTTGAAAATGTTTGTTTGTGATGCAAGTATTTGTGAAAACGGTTATAGTCTAGGTAAAATATTGCAAACCTAGGTTCTCTATAACCATTGCTCTGATACCAATCGTAACACCCCAAAAATCAACTTACAGGCAGGGAATACCAAATGGGGTGTTACTTCGTAATACACAGCAATAGATACAAGAGAACGACCTCTAGGTGTCGTTTGAATAATAACATTTGTTGATTTAATAAAAATATCTGAATTTAATAATACATTTGTCCCATAATTTGCATCACAATGAAAAGCTTGAATGTAAAGACTCCAATGCACATCAAATAGTCCAAGCATCTAATCCACCTGAGAAAAACATGCTTACAAGTGTCAACATTAAAGTTGGTGAGTTCATAGATTAGTTTAAATATAAATGTAATCCACTGTATCATTACAGTACCATGTAAAAATCCCAATGATTTATAAAGAATGCATGACACATTTTATGTCACCAAAAGTACCAAATCTTATCCCAAAGATTTTATAAAGAATGCATAACACATTTTATGAACAAAATTGAGTCACTATATAAATTCTGTGACATTTCCCGCACTATACGAATTTCCGTGCCTGCACTATATAAACTTCGTGCCATGTTGGGGAGGCCCGTAGGTCCCAACGATATAATCCGACATGTTATAACGTTCGTTCCCAGTGATTGCTAGTCACCCGAACGGGGGTTGTCAATCCCGAATAGATCTATAATGTTCGTTTACCAAGTGATCGCTAATCACCCGAACAGGGATCCACATCCGAATAGATCTATTTCATAACATTCGCGCTCACCCTCCAAGTGATTTACAGTTCATGACGCTGTGACGTAGACTTGTATGTACCCAATTTGGGCAGTGATACAAATAATATATATATATATACTCCCGTTACCAGTGTCCCCTCCAAGAACCCCGGGCAGTAATGTAAAAATATGTACACGGTTACCTGGTCCCCTCCAAGAACACCCGGCATAATGTTTATGTTATCTATTCATCAGCCTAAGTAATCTGTAATCATTTCAAATGTAAAGTATGCATTTGTGACCAAAAATGAAGTCAAATAATGTATCCCATAGCGAACTATGCAAATAAGTATGTAAACCAATTCGTAAACAATCCTGTAAATGCATTTGTAAACAAGCATGTATCCCCCTCGCGGGTTATAAAACATTCAAAAGATTGAAAAGCGAGGCTATGAACTCACATTGATTAAAGACCACGATCAATTAATCCAATTAAATCACAACTGAATCTGCAACGATCTCGACCACGACCTATAATTATGTCGTTCGATTATAATACACGTATTAAATACGATCAACGATGCGTACATCGTTACCACGAAATCTAATATTCTTGATATGTTATGCAGTTCATATAGACATGTGATGAGAAATCCATTGCGCGGTCTTTTAAACTTTAACCCTGAGTATATTTTATGAATATATACTATTTTCCGTCCAATTCTAACTTATCTCAATTTCTAAAGCTGATAAGCCTCGCGGCAAAGTAAAATGCCATTACGAACAACTTTCGTGTTTCGCCGGAAGGCTGAAACGGACCCGAAAGTGTTCAAATCGTTTAATTAATAAATCTGTCATTTTTAATATTTATTAAAAATAACCTATTTTATAACTAAAGTGTATATTCTGCATTGTGACCATTTTCTTCTGAAATTGAACTAGCGAGGTGCGTCAGAAGAGATATTCAGTTATAATAAACCAGATAAACTAAGACTAACTCGCAATGTCCTCACAAAAACCACAACGAGACCCCCCATCCCTCAAACAACCACCCACCCAAAACACCCTCCCCAAACCGATCCCCCACCACCCCCCAAGTCAATATTCTACTACTCATTTGTGCTCATATGTCCACGTTCGCGCTATCTCGACTCACAATTATAATTTATCACACACCCTTCTCCGCTTTCACGAACTCTTATGTTCTCGATTTTTGATATTTATTATTCGGTAGAAAAGGCTGGTAAAATGTCCATTTTTGGTCCAACTCTTCGTCTCAGATATATCATATTCACTTATACATTTAATATCAGTTCTCGTTTTCAATATTCATATCGTATTTTACTTAGACCGCGCAATTAATATTTTTCATCAATTTATACATTAATATCAGTCTCGTTTCAATATTTATATTTGTATTTTACTTAGACCGCGCAATTTTTCATCACATTATATATAAATCAATTAAATGAAACAATTTAATATATTTTCGCGTTAACGTAAACTCACTTTATTTCGGTGTCAACACACTCAAACGCGACCCAGCTGTCCCCGCAACTAAACTCACGCACCCGATAGGCGACTGAGTCAGCCAAACGCACCCTTGTGCGCGGCTGACTACTAACCAAAACAAACAACCCTTCGTGGGTTTCTGCCACCGACACAAACACTCCTTGTCGGGCTAACCCGACTACCAAACACACCCCATTTGAGGTGTCACAACAAACCAAACGCAGCCTGCTCGGGGGCTGCTGACCCGCCGAAACCAACACCCCTTGGGTGGGCTGACCAAACAGCAAACGCACCCTTGGGTGGGCTGTTTTACCACCGAAAACATCACCCTTTTAGGGGGGGCTGACCCACGACAAATACACCCTTTTTGGGTTGTTAATAACAAACAAACACCCCTTGGTGTTTATAACAGCCTAACGCACCCTCGCGGCTGTGAACTCAACCCGAAGCACCCTTCTTTGGGTCTACTCGAACCCACAACCCTCCCCCCGGCTGGTCCTGGCTAACAACTCGGCTGCCAACCCGACCCAACCAACAACCCATCGTCGGCTGTGGTCCCAAACCCGACCACACCCTTTTGTTAAACAAACCCAACAACCCAACCCGACATCCCTTGGTTGCTATAACCTTAACCCGAACCAAACCCAACGCCCTTTTGTGGTGTTATAACACAAACCACACGCACCCTTCTTGTTTTTTTATAACACCAAACCGAGCACCCTTGTGGTTCGGCTGGTACACGAAACAAACACCCTTCTTTCTTGCAACAAAACCAAACGACCCTTCGGGTGGTGGTTGTGATATGATGATGGTGTTATGGTGATGGTGTTGATGGTTGCGTCGGTGGGTGAGTGGTGGTGGTGGAAAATGGCGCGTGAGAGAGAGTGGTAGTGGGGATCGAGTACATCGGGTTGTGGGGAGTCTTTTTGATCTTCGCCGGATATGTCCGCCGGAAAACTTTTCCGGCGGCGGCGCAAGGTGGCCGGCGGTGGTGGTATTTCACCGGAGAAGAGAGTGGGAGAGAGAGAGTTGTATTATTAAAAAAAAATGTGTGTGTGTATATTAAGATGGAAATGAAAAAGAGTTATAAGATTTTTATATATATATAAATTTAAAATGAAAAGTTATAATAGTTGGGGGGTTAAAAGTGTAACATTTTTGTTATACTTTTATAAATATCGGTTCGGGACTCATTTGAGCGACTTAACGACCGATTCAAATCTCGAAACTTGCGCCATTGTTTTTATAATCATTTTTCTGATAAAAATGAGTATTTATTTGATAATATTTCACACAAATTTTTTATAACATTAATAATATCTGTTATTCATTTAGTGAACGGTTTCGCTCCGTCTGGAAATTAATAATGGATTTCAACTCGAATAGTTGCGTTTTCAAAAAAACTAACGCTTTTAATTAAAATTGATGAAAATTCTTATTTATTATATTTTATAAAATAAATACTGATATCTAAAAACAAATATACTTGTTTTTTGTCGTGTCCGCTGTTTTTTATGCTGAATAATGTTTGCGGTCGCTGGTTTTAGCCCTTTTCGGCTCCGTTTCCAGGTCTCGGGCAAAGCTAAAAGTTGTTAGGAATATGTCATTCCCATCAAATTGCTTTAGAAGGTGCCAGTGTAGCTGTAAACGTGTATTTAGATGACTCGTTCTTATAAGATCAAGCCAAGACCAAAAGTCAAAGATTGACATGTCATTCTAAAATTCGAAAAATTTCGGATGTTTACACGCAGACTCAGTTAAAGATATTAGGAGACTAGGAGCTTGTTGATTGCAGGGATGTTAGGAACATAAGAATAAATCAACTATTTTGAGTACGTTTTCAAATGTGTTCATTACATCCTAATTATACGAACCGTCTCTCTAAATGTGTTTTCTAGAAGCTCCTTAAGAAACTGTCCTTTTAGTTCAAATTGATATTTGTTATCAATTTTAGGCCTAGCGACTCCTGATCCATAGTTTTTTCGGGTCTTGCTCATGTATTGCTCCATTGTTTTCGCCGTTTCTTCCTCTTCTTCTTCCTTTGAGTTTCTTCGTTAGAAGTAGATTGAAACATACAGAGATCTCAATGTGTCAGGATCTTAGAGTTTGATAGTGTCTTCTTGATAATCAAAACTCACGTTCAGGATCTTTATAAGGTGTGTATAGTTCGTTCGTCGAACTCCTTGTCATGCACTACCTGAAACAAGGGATAAACAATCAGTAGGGATTTTTTGTTCGAAGGAGGTAGAAAGATATTTTTTTTGCACGAAACTCAATTATTTCAGTTTCTGTTCCAGATAATCGATATGTCATATCCAATGGAAGTAGATAAGCCGTATTAATATGTTGGATTGAATACGCTGTATTTGGATAGAGAACTGGATACGCCGTATCCAGTAGAAGTAGATACGCCGTATTCAACTATCGACCAGAATAGTGTATTCAAGAAAAACAATTATATACGCAAACAATTAAACACAGAAATATATACAAGCAAACAATTAAAGACAAATATACAAAATATACAGAATATACAAGAATATACACTAATCTAAATTCTATTCTAATCCAAGTGTTAGATCTAATTCTATGTTAAAAACCAAAATTCAAAATAAAATTCAAGATTAATTTTAACTCCCCGGCTGTTAGTGAGTGACACCAAAAACTTGATGGTGTCTTTTGTGTGGTTGTATATTTTATTATTGAAGTTTAATTTATATTTTTCCGACTCAACCTATAAAAACAACACTTTGAACCGGACAGTGTATCAGTTCGGTAGTAGTTCCACTGGTAAGTAGGGTGTCGATCACTGAGAGCGAGGTTAAATCTATCAATTTAATTAATATCTTGGTTATCTAATCTATGTTAATTCTATTCTAATCCTATGTTAAACCTATGTCAGTCTAAATCCTAATTCTAATAGGAAAAGGGGGGTTTTCAGCCTGAGAGACTGGCACGGTTTGGTTGGTGACTACAATCAATTCAAGACACTATTACCCAAGCAAGCTAATAGAAAAAATATAAAAGATCGGTCAAACCTTATATAAGAAAACTGTATTAAACCTTTTATTAATCCGATTAGAAGAATTGGCTTTGTTTATTAAGTTGCATAATTTTTTCTCTAATGGTGGCATTTATCATTCTTAAGACTTAGGCGTTACATTATCCTATAACTCAGACATATTAATTCTGTCACAATTAAAAGAATCAGACATATAAGCATACTTATTTGCTGTTTATAATTATCATAGGGATTTAAAGCAAAATGGTGATCTTGTTAAACCTCTATTCTATAGAGACTTTACCACTTACCTCTTTATGGCAAAGCTATACACTAGTAGTCCATTGTCCAAAATATCCAATGGATTAAGTCCGTTATTTGTTGAATTTATCTATATCACTGCTAGTCAACACGATCAATTCAACACATCAACAATATCTAATTACTGTTAAGGCTCGGAAAGAGTATTCCTAGATACAGACTTAAAAGGACAATACTTGTGTAACTTTTATTCTAGATGTATAATGTACTATATGGAGAGCTTATCCCGGGACTCTAGAATCGCTTGGTCCACTTTGCTAGTAGGATCCAGTCGACATGTAAGGTCGCATATAAAACGCGCGTAAACAAGTATAAATTGATATAAACATTGAACAAACACTCAACGATAATTAAGAAATCAATATAAACATATTACCAAACTTTCATATCTTCATAATATAATGGCTATTCCCAAAGTTTTAGACTTCAAACGTCATAATAAAATAACCAAAGAGTAATAATTTAGCCAAGGTAAACTAACCGAGTTAACGAATGATACCAAAAACTAAACGATTACAAAAGTATATGGAATTACACGATGTCTCCTATGGAATTAAATACGTTGCTCGACCTCTTCTGCTCTTTTTCTCCTCTGAAAATTAACTTTTGGTTTAGGTATCGAGAATATGAGTTAGCAACCACTTAAAACTCATTTTTAAGTTTGTCTATTTATAAAGCACTTTCATTTTGGAAGTCAGTTAGATTCGGCCGTATCCATGTATTGGATACTGCGTTATTGGGGTTTTCTGGAGTAGGGGACCCCCCAGTTTGATATCTTATAGAATTTATATTGATTACATATCTTGAATACGGCGTTTGTGTCCTTGCGATTCGGCGTATTATCTTCATTCCTTTTGGGTTTTTGGTGAGTGCCAGGCATGGATACGCCATCATATCTTCCTTGATGGATACTCGGCGTTTGGTCTTCAGAAACTTTAATCTTTAATAATATATTCATTATGCTCCAGAAGCGCGGCTTTGCTAAGTTTCACCAATTACCTCATAATTATGGCATTGCTCAAAATATAACGATTAAGTAAAAATTCTTTGCAATAACTATACAAAATGGGTTAATATTGTGAGATAAATGATGCTATAAAATAGACGTTATTTGATGTCATAAAAAATCAATAAACAAATAAAACTAAACAAAGAATTGAGATACTTGACACATATACATGCATTCAGATTAAATAGCAAAAGCCATAATCAACAAAGTAATTGAAGAAGAAGCTATTACAAAGAATCTGAATGTCATTTTTATAGTAGCGTTCAAAAACTATAAGAGACCAAAAATTCAGCCTATCGTTTTCGCCACAAATGATCCGCATGTTAAAAAAATATAAGTAAAGAAAAAATAAAGAAATCTAGTTTTGTAAATTAGGTTAACCTGTGCCAGTGTAATGTTACAAATGATGGTTGTATTTTCATACCCACCCGGTGCAGGTTTTAATAGGGTGTTTTAGGGTTAATGAATAAATTGGTATTGTTTTATGGTTTATGAAAAAATTAAGGTGTTAGTTTATGAGTTATTAAAGGTAAAACAACACGAAATACTCAAGAACACACCAAAATTTTAACTTCTTCAAATATTATTGCATGTATAATTTTGATAGTAGGATTTGTAGCTCTTGAAACAAGGATTAATATTATGTAATTAGATCTTAATGCATGTCTAAGATTTGACAGGAAAATTGTGGTGTTTGGGTGGCCGGTTTCAAACAAGAGAAAGGAGGGAGGAGAGTTTTTATTTTTGGTAAAGAGTAAATAAGTGGAAGTATCACCCTATTTATAGATAACAACTTTAGAAATTTGGCAAAAGTAGTCCTTCCTTCCTTAAGTCCTCTTAAATCTAGTACAAAGCATCTATGACGTTAATAAAATCGGCCAAAGACTCGGGTCACACCACGTTAATAAATATTTTAAATCCGTCCCACTAAATTTACTTTAAAACATTTAATAAAACGTTAAATCACGTCAAACACGACCTTTAAACACGGTTTTTACAAAAACTCGAGGAAACGCCGTAAAATATAAAAATTAAAATAATCACGCTCTCGGAACAACAATATAAATCTGAATTTCTCAGATGCTAAAAACAAATAGAAACTCAATCACAGCTTAAAATTACCCTATAAAAGGAAATTTTTCATCAAACCTTATATAGCATAAACGACTCTAATTAATTATGTAGCAAAAATAATTATCTTAGCTTGGGAGACCTGAAACTCGGGTTGTTACAGTAAATTTTATAAAATAATAACTAGATGGTGATTTAACAAGATAATGAATATGTATGCATGAAAATAATGGAAATGAAAGTATGAGGAGTGATGATAAATATTGAGTGTATGTGAATGAAGATGAACACAAAATCAAACCCTAACTTCAACCCAAAATCCTTATGAAAACCCTAATTATCTTCTTGAAAACCTTAACTTTGTTTTTTGAAAAACCCTTGTTTATGCTTGAACCCTTACTTGCAAAATCACTTGGAACACCTTAGATTATACCCTTGATTAACCTTGTATGCTTGTATTGTCAAGAAAATGGAAACTATGAATGTTTTTGGGAGCTTGATTCTAGTAGTGAGTTTGGAGATGTAACACCCCTTTATTTGACATATAGCAGCGGAAGCTAATTTGGGGTATTACTTTATGAATCAACAGTCATAATCATAGAAAACGATTTCAATAAGAGACGTTTTTGGAAAAAAAAAAATAAAAATATATTTGTGTATCGTTCATTTTATATCAGAGTTTTACAAAAGACGGTCCCAAAAATACATGTCGAAGACATAAAAGTTGACATGATAACAAATTGGATGTCCTCATTTGTCAAAGCCATCCGTGCCACTAGATTGCTCAATTACCTGAGATAAAAACCATTGCTAAAAGTGTCAACACAAACGGTTGAGTGAAAAATCACGTGTTTGAAATGTATTAGTTGAATACAAGTCATCATTAGTGGTTATTAATTGCAAATAAAAAATCGAATACATTATCATGGAAAAATAGTATTATTTCCCTAAGTATGAAATCCCAAACTTATATCTAAAGTCAATTTATGACTTGAAGGTAACAACTGTCCTTAAGGGAAAGGTAACTTGCCAAAGTTATACTTTGTTTAAATATAGTGCGTTTTGGTTAACCCAAATGTAAGGTACACCAATGGGAGTTGTCACCCCTAATAGATCTATTAACAGTATTCACGTTCACTCGCAAGTGATAATGGTTCATGATTAGGAAGTATTGGTAGTGAAGGCAAACTCAGTAGCATACAGTTGGAAAACCACTTGTATTCATGGTTTATAGCATTTATCTCCCCAAAGGGATTTAGAAAGATGTAGGTGGGACTATAAACTACCTTATAAAGGTAGTATGATTGATTGAAATTTAATTTAATTGGGAAGTAAAACGGCCCTCGTTAACGCAACCTGAGGTAATATGTCACAGTCTTAGTTCGAGTGTTTTTCTTTTCAAACTGTATTTTTTATTGTTTATTACGTAAAATGATTTTGGTTGGGGTTCAAGATAAATCGTTTCTGTTTGGGTCTATTTATCAGAATCCTAGAGGTCATGTAGTAAAGTTTGAGGAGTTTAGGACTCACTCTTAAATCGTATGTATCCAGCAATTCGTCATAAATGTATACCCCAATAATACCCCTCACATGATACTCCTAGTTAACGTGATCGTTTTAGTTAAATTGATAAGATTTTATCATTTTAAGTGTATATCTTCAAAAGCTAGTGCAATGATAATTATGTTATATTTTAACATAATTATATTTTTAGTGTTTCGATGCGATGATATGATAACGATAAATATGTAGAGTTTTAATAAAATCGAGTCTTATAATATTTATATATATTTTTATTAATTAATACAAAAATATAACATTTTATACCTTGGACGAATTTGAAAATGACAATATATACCTCTTCGATCATTTATATTAGCTTTACAACTATAACTTTAATTACTATTTTAAAATCATTGTAAACACTTACCTTAGAAAGTGGTAAAACAACCCTCAGTTTAATTTAGGATAAATTACATTTTTGGCCGAAAGTTTAATAGTATATTAAATACCTTATGCATGAATTGTTTGGTTTTTTAGTCCAAATTCATAATCTTTGTATTTTGAAATCAAATTAATTTTGCAGTTATAGCTCTTTTTACTATAAGCTAAATAAGTAAAGTTCTTATGAGCTTGTAGCTTATGATAAGAGCTGCGTTGAGCTTAAATCTACATAAATGGTTTGTTTGTTCTAATTCTTAACCCAATGGGTTCTATCTTTTAGGATATGTTTTTAAGCTTGTAAAAATGATAAATGAGCTTATATAAAAAGCTTATTACAATAGCTTATAGCTTATAGCTTATAGCTTATAGCTTATAGCTTATAGCTTATAGCTTATTAGATACACGAAAAGAGCTTTTTAGGGTTTTTAGAGTGCGTTTGGTTTAGGAAAACCAAATGAGTAAGCTTTATGGTTTAAGGGCTGATTTCATGAGATCATAAGGATGTATAGGAGCTGATATATAATCTAAAACAATACAAGAGCTTATGGAACGAGTTATAGGACTTACTAGCACACGAAATGGGTGAAATGGGTCGAAATGAGCAAAAACAACTCGAAAACTTTAGAAATGAATCAAGAGACTTATTTCTTCTTGTTTCTTGGCTTCTACTTGCTGTAAACTTTCTTCTTAATCTTCCTTGGCATGGTTAGATCATGATTTTGAAGTAGTATATGGTGAATTGAAAGTATGTGTATGTTTCGTGTATATATAGGGTGAAAGAAAGAGTAGAGGCCAAGTTGGATAGAGTAGGGGTCAAGTTTACTTAGAGTGGTGGCCAAGGGTTTTGATTTGAGTCCAAGGTGGTGATGGAGGTGGTTGGGTGCTAGCTAGGTGGTGACTAGTAAGCTAGCAAGTATGTGAGTCATGGTGGTGCTTAGCAAAGGTAGTAGGCAAGGTGGTGGCGTGAATCATTGTGGTGCTTACAAGGTAGTACGGCAGGTGGTGAATCATGTGGTGGTGCTTAGCAAGATAGTAGGAAGGTGTGAATCATGGAGGAAATGGTTGGTTTGCTTAGTTAAACTTGGTTCGAGCTTAGTTTAAAGGGTGACGAGCTTCATTAGGGTTTCGGGTTTAGGGTTTTTAGGCTTTTAAGAACATGCTATGGGTGAAATAGAGGGTAACTATTAGGTCTTATGTGGTGCATTGAGTGTTGTAAGTTGTCTTGTTTAAAAATCGTGCTGGTATTGAATGCTTTAAAAAAATGGAGGGGGAAAATGTAAAATTTGATTACTATGCATTGTCGGGTTGTACATTGTAGTGTTAAAGGAGTTTGTACTAGGTTTGGAGGGAAAAGATCTTCAATTATTTGTTTTGTAACCTTGTAAAATGCCTTATTGGATTGTACTTTTGTATTGTATGTAATCTTTACATAGAATGGGCGTTTTGTTATAACGTTTAACGTTTGAATCGTTTTGAATAACGTTATGGAAAGTCGTTAAATAAGATAAACATATAGATAAAATGATGATTAAAATATATTGCTTGACATATTATAATGTTTACTTACTATAAACGTTGATGAAAATTGGCATTGGTAGGTTGCGTGAGCACGTTTACTTTGTAATGTAAGTTACGTTACATTATGGATGGAATAAATATAAAGCACAAAATCTATCATGAAATGGTTGTACTTAAGTTAATAAGTAGATATTACATTGATGAAAATTGCATCTAATTTAATAGATGGATAATTACATTAATGAAAATTATGGGTTGTTATAGTCTCCCAACCTTAAAAAATATCTCGTCTCAAGATTTAGTTGGATGATGGAGTGATCTTTGAAAATAGATGTGGATATTTGGCATGAATTTGATCATCGTGTTCCCACGTAAATTTTGGTACTCTTTTAGAGTTCTATCTTACTTTGACTATAGGGATGCGACTTTTAGTTGCTTGACTTCTCGATCCATGATTTCTACTGGTTCTTCCACAAAGTTGAGTTTGTCATCGAGCCAAAGCTCTTTTATTGGAATGATGAGAGATTCGTCAGATAGGCATTTCTTTAAATTAGAAACGTGGAAGGTACTGTGGACATTACTGAGTTCTTCAGGAAGCTCAAGTTTATATGCCACTGGGGTGACCTTTTAGGATCTTGAATGGGTCCAATGTACAGGGGTTAAGACTTTTCTCGCTTTTCCGAATCGAATGGAACTTTTCGACCGGGAGACACTTTTAACATCTAACACGTTTCTCAACTTGGCATTCTAAAGTCTGTCGCCTTCATTAGCGTAACTCCTTCGTCGGTCTCTTGCAGTGGCAAAGCGTTGTCGAATTGGTAATATCTTTTTGGTGCTTTCATGGATTATCTCTTGGTCCCGTGAGTTTGAACATTCTCCCTTCGGCCCCCAAATAGCAGATTAGATGATTGCACTTTTGACATAAGTGCCTCGAATGGTGATAGGCCTTAATACTGGCATTGTAATGTTTTTGTAAGAATATTCACCATTGGTATGTGTCTTTTCATATATCCTTTTCACAAATATATAATATAGCTCGAAGCATATCTTCGAGTGTTTAGGGATGGTTTCTTTCACCTTTGTCCACCGTTTCAGGAATGATATGTTTGGTACTCTATCTATTGAAGTACCCAAATCATTTTGCATTGAACTACCAGAATCTGGATGTTGAAATGGACTATCACGAATATGATATGCATGGATAGTCGGCACTCCTTTCCGTGAGATTATCTTCTTTTAATACAATTATTAGGGTTCAGTCACTATCTGTCGCTTTCGGTGGAGATGTAATGTGCTGATTTGGTTAAGGCGGGTTCTATAAAATGGGGGGGGGGGGGACAAATTGTTTCTTGTATTGCTTGATGTTATTGGGTAGTTTTGTTTAATGAGTCCATCGTTAATTCTATCCCCTATTTTCCATGTAGGCAATCTTGGTTTTATCAGTAAGCAGGAGGCCTTCTGACATTTTTGCTTTAACTCTAGAGCATGTCAAACACTTACGGAACATACTCATGCATTGATTGCCCTCTCATGTTTAGGACCCTTCCAATAGAGTTTCTTTAGATCCTGATACATCTTGTCAGAACCTGGGTGGATGGAATATTTTGATTTATGGGATTCATGCAATGTATTAAGTCTCTCAATTACAAAGAGTGGTAACCAACTTCGATTCTTGATACATCGGGTTCCATCAGGACATACTTCAAATGCTTTGTCCATTCCTTGTAGGTTCTCACCTTTGATGTTCTCTTCTTTGATTGCCTCGGTTTGGGCTTCAACGATTTATGATGGTAATTTTGGGTGAAGGGTCATGACTAATGCTCTAACTTGGAGTGGTTTGATTCGTTCCTTCTGGCTTAAGGCATCTGCTAAAACATTTGCCTTTCTAGGATGGTAGCGAATCTTACAATCGTTAATTTGCGAGCAAAATTCTAACCTATGGGTTGTCTCATGTTCAACTTATTTCTGCCATTTATGGATATTGCTGAAAGACTTTTATGATCAGTGAACACAGTACACTTTGTGCCATACAAATAGTGTCTCCAAATTTTACAAGCGAACACTACTACTCCTAATTCAAGGTCGTGCATGGTATAGTTTTCTTTATAAGGCTTGAGTTGTCGGAATACATATGCAATAACTTTTTCTCTTTGCATTAACACTGCTCCCAGACCTTGATGTGATACGTTACAGTAAATGACAAAGTCCTCGTTTCCGTTTGGGTAATGACCTACATTGGTGCTTCACATCAGCTTTTGTTTTTAGTAGTTGGAAGCTGACTCTTGGTTTTCTCCCCAGATAGACTTCTTGTTTTTCTGGGTTTATGCAGTCAAAGGACTTTGCAGCTTCGAACAATTCCTTTGTAAAATTTGATAGTAACCAGTGCGAGTCCTAAGAATTAGCGTATTATGGTGGATGTAGGTATGGAGATTGCCCATTTCTTAACAGCTTCAATCTTGGCGGGGTCAAGATGAATTCCTCTTGAATGTCAATCTACGTGCCCAAGAAACTGCTCGATATGATCTAGAAATCACATTGGAGAGAATGACTTGGCATATAATTTCTCCTTTTTAGAGTAAATTCCAAGATTATTCGCAGGTGATTGCGTGTTCTTCTTTGTTACGGGAGTATAGATAAGAAATATCATCGATATGAAACCCTATCAAAAATTTATCCAAGTTATGGTTTGCACACACGGTTCATTGAGATCCATGAACACAACAGGGCGTTAGTTAAATCAACTTGGCAATTACTTGAAATTCATAGGTGTCTGTAGTAACGCGTTCTAATAGCTTAGTCTTGGGATTATCTTCTCCCCTTACTCTCAGTTGGTGATAGCCTGATTTAAGTCATCTTTGAGTAAGTATTCGAACCTTGAAGTTGGACGAATAAATCATCGATCCTGGGTAATGCGTAATGATTCCTTCTGGTGAGTTTATTTAGCTCTCGGTAATCGATACACATTCTAAAGGATCAATTAAAAAGACAGACGGATCTCATCTAAGTGATTCCAAATAGTCTCGATCTGTTCCTCATGACGTGCGTAAGACATGTCTAGAGCGCCATGATAATTCTCTCTAATCTCAAATACTTGAGGCGGAGCAGAAGGATTAGTAGAGGAGGGTGATAGGAAACGGGCTCATTTCTGAGGTGGCAGAATCTCTTCAGGAAGAAAGAAATCTTGGGGATCAAACATTGGTGATAGTGGTAACACTAAAGATAGAGGCAAAACAGTTGGTGGAGCAATAGGAGCTTATGGTAGTGGAATATGTGATTCATTACTAGTAGCATTATATGCTTGCATGACCTTCATATATGGATCATCGTGAAAAGGTAAGATGGCTAGTAAGGCCAAAAGATACTTAGATAAATCATCTCAAGGATCAGGAGAGGTGTTTCCCGGTGAGGCTGTAAAATAGTCCGGTATAGTCGGGATTATTAGTCAAGAGAGTGTTAGCGCTAGTTTCTGCGTAGAGGAAAAGCTATCCTCAACATAGTAAATCAGATGGGAAGATCTAGGGTAGGTGGATGAAGACATAAACGGTGTTGTTGATGAAACAAACCAGTGTAAAAAAACATAAGTTATTTATATAATAATCTAATAGTTATGTATCATTTACATACTATTCTGGAAATGCAGTGGCACGGAAGACTTTCTTGGATGGAAAAGTAGTTATAGTTTAGGTTTTAACCTTGTTCTCTATAACCACGGCTCTTGATACCAATCTGTAACACCCCCTTATTTGACATATAGCAGCGGAAGCTAATTTGGGGTATTACTTCATGAATCAACAGTCATAATCATAAAAAATGACTCAAAAGAGACGTTTTAGAAAATTTAGTTATCATTCATTATTATATCAGAGTTTTACAAAAGAGGTCCTAAAATACCTTAAAAATATAAAAGTTGAAAAATAACAAATTTGGACGTCCTCAAGTCCAAATCCACTCCGTGCCATAGATTGCTCAATTACCTGAATTAAACATGCTAAAAGGGTCAACATAACGGTTGAGTGAAATTCATAGTGTTTGCAATGTAATAGTTGAATACAAGTCATCATAAGTGGTAATAATTGCAATGAATACAATTATCATGAAAAACAGTATTTTTTGCCCTTAAGTCATGCAACCAAACATTAACATCCTAAGTCAATTTAATTACTTGAAGGATCAACTGTTCCTTTAACGGAAAGGGAAACTTGCCAATGATTATCCTTTGTTCTCAAATATAGTGCGTTTGGTTACCCCATGTACGGGTACACCAACGGGAGTTGTCACCCCCAATAGATCTATTCACAATATTCGCGTTCACTCGCAAGTGACTAATGGTTCATGATTAAGAAATATTGGCAGTGAAGGCAAACTTAGGCAATAACATATCAGGATAGCATACAGTTGGAAAACACTTGTATTCATGGTTTATAGCATGTATCTCCCCACGGGATTTAGAAAACATGTAAAGGTGGGACTATGAACTCACCTTATTCAAGTAGCTGATGCTGGATTTGAAATAATTCAAATGGGAGTAAAAAAACGGCATCGTCATGCAACCTGAGGTACTTATGTAAGGTCTTAGTTCAAGTGTTTCATTATATCAACTTTATTTTATAACTTTAATACTAGAAAATGATTTTGGTTGGTTCGTTGAAAACATCATATCACGGTTCGGGCTAGTCCCCATAATCCAGAGGTATTGTAGTATACGTTTTGAGAGCTAGGGACACTTTAAATCGTAAATACGGTAACTGTCCAAATACGGTTCTACCCAATGAAACCCCTCAAATGAAACTCTCTAGTAACGTGATACGTTGTTATAGATTAAATTGATAAGATTTTCATTCATTTTAAGTTTCTTCTATAAGCGAGGGGATGATAAATGAGTGTTATATTTATAACATAATTATTTTTATAGTGTTTCGAATCGCATGAATGATAACGATTAAATTTGTCGGGTTTCTTTTCAATAAAATTAGTCTTATAATATTTAAATGTATATTTATATATTTAATATAAAAATATTACATTTTTATAACTTTGAGAATATTTTTTTTGGTGGTGGGGGGGGGGTTTGGGAAATGACAAGTATATACCCTTGGTTATTATATTAGGGTTTACAACTTTACCCTTTCAATTATATTTTAAAAAATTAAAACCCTTTTACTTAGAAAGTTGGCAAAAACAAAACCCCTGAAGTTTAACTGTAGTTATATTACATTTTTGGCCCCGAAAGTTTAATAAGTTTTAAAAAGTTATCATTAAATTCCCCCTTATGCATGAAATGTACTTGCGTATGTCCAAATTCCAGAATTTGGTATTTTTTAAATCACAACATTCATTTTGTAGCTCTTGTCTTATTAATATAAGCTAAAATAAGTAAGTTTTACGTAGCCTTGTTGCCTATGAAAAGAGCTTGTGGGGGGGAAAAGCTTTTTTTACCAAAAATCAAAATAGGTTTAATTTGGTTTTTATACTCTTAACCCGATGGGTTATAGCTTTTAAGGATTGTTTTTAAGGCTGGGTAAAAAAATGATTAAATGAGTCTTTATAAAAAGCTTATTACAATAGGCTTATAGATTATAGCTTATAGATACACAAAAGTGCTTTTTTTAGTATTTTTTAGAAGCGCGTTTGTTTAGGAAAAACCAAATGAGGTAAGCTTAATGGTTGATTTAAGGGTTGCATTCTTGAGACCATAGGATGTCTAGGAGTGATGTATAATAAAACATCATAAGGCTTTCAGGACGAGGTTATAGGAACTTACTAGCACACGACTAAGCATGGGTGAAATGGGTTTTGAAATGAGCAAAAACAACTCGAAAAATACTTTAGAAAGAATCAAGAGATTATTTTCTTCTTGTTCTTGGCTTCTATTGCTGTAAACTTTCTTCCTTAATCTTCCTTGGCATGGTTAGATTCATGATTTTGAAGAGTATATGTGTGAATTGAAGTATGTGTTATGGTTTCGTATATATATAGGGTGAAAGAAGAAAGAGTACGAGACCATAGGTTGGGAGGGAGTGGGACCAAGTTTCCTATTTTGTGGTGGCCAGGGTTTTTCTTGGGAGTCCAAGGGTGGTGATGGAGGTGGTAGGGTGCTAGCTAGGTGGTAACTAGTAGGCTAGCAAGTAGGTGAGTCATGGTGGTGCTTAGCAAGGCAGTAGGCAAGGTGGTGATCATTGGTGGTGCTTAGCAAGGGTAGTGAGGCAGGTGGTGTCGCATGGTGGTGCTTTGCTAGGTTAGTAGGAAAGGGTGGTGAATCATGGGAAAGGGTGTGGTTGCTTGGTTTAAAACTTGGTTCGAGCTAGTTAAGGGTGTCAAGCGCATTAGGGTTTCACGTTAGGGTTTTGGGCTTTTTGGACCAAGTTATAAGCTGAAATGGAGGGTTAATTAAAGTTCATATGTGGTGCATTAGAGTCGTTGTTAAGTTATGTTTAAAAAAGGTTGGTTTGAAATACATTTTGAAAAAGGGAGGGAAAATGTGAAAAATTTGAAAATACTATGATTTTCGGAGTTGGTACATTGAGTTTAAATGAGTTCTTACTAGGGTTTAGGAAGGGAATAAGATATTCAAATATTAGTGTATTGTACATTGTAAAACATGCCTTATCTAGATTGTACTTTTGTATGTATGTTAAAATTTACAATGAAATTTGGGTTTTGGGTGATAAAGTCTAAGTTTGTTTGAAATCCGTTTTGATATAACGTTATGGAAAGTACGTTAAATAGATAACGTATGGATAAAATGATGATTAAAACATATTGCTTGACATATTATAATGTTTACTTACTATAAACGTTGATGAAATTAGCATTGGTAGGTTGCGTGAGCACGTTTACTTTGTAATGTAAGTTACGTTACATTATGGATGGAATAAAGCAAAAATATTTCCATGAAAATGGTTCTACTACATTTAATAAGTAGATATTACACTGATGAAAATTGCATCTAATTTAATAGATGGATAATTACATTGATGAAAATTGTGGGTTGTTATAGGAGAGGCTAGAGAGAAAGTTTACATGTAAAGTTTTCTTGGTGAAATGAGATGTAAGAGATGTGTTTGCTTATAAAGGGAAAGGTGGTAAGGCTTATATAATAAACTAAGCACTAGTATGACAATGTAGGACTTGATGGAAAGTGATTTATCAAGCATACATATGGTTGGTTGTTCCTTGTGGTTATGTTGTCATGTGTTTGTAGAGAAAAAGAGACAAAAGAAAGCTTGGACATGATGGTTAGTCTTTAGGGTTTACACAATGGTTAAAGGTTAATATAGTTTAAGTAAAGATAAGTGTTGGTGAGGATTTTGTTG
>BQNB010044064.1:0-39164 GCA_026074375.1 Tanacetum coccineum
AAGTCGGATTGACTTGTTGTTGTTGACGGTTAGAATTACGAGATTGAGAACGAGTGTGCATGCACTAAAATTTAAAAAGAGAATTTATACTAATAATTTTTTTTTGGTTTTTCAATGTATTCACAATAAATTTTAAATACGGACAATGAGATAAGACACTTAAACCTAATAATCAACTCGCTTCTCGGTAACTCTTCAAAAGAAAAACGCACAAAGGAGTTTGTTTAACTTTCGAAGGTGAGCCGTACGTCGCAAGAGACACAAAAGGTAAGTTTTTGATCTTTGGTTCGGGAACTTATTTATGGATAATACTTCAATTGAAAGTATTATTTGTTGGTGTTCTTTTACCAACTTGGTGAAATTTATTTTATTTTTTTCTTTTTATGGATAATGTTTTTATGTTTTTGGTTTTTTTTTTTAGATTTTTGGTTTTATATTATAATTATACTAATAAAAGAAAATGAAAAATATTTTTGTATTTTATATATTTTTATAACAAGAAAAATAACTTCACAAGGAAGGGTCTTCAAACACGAATTTTCAAACGGCTTCAACAATCGTAGACAATCCTCCCCGGCAGCGGCGCCAAAAACTTGATCACTTCTGACTACACCCTTAATATATAGTAAATATATATAAAATATACTTATAAATATATGAAAAGGAGGGTAGGAATCAAAAGATCACAATTATAGTAATCCGGGAGTATGATTCCCGGGTCGTTATCCCCGATGAGGAAAGCAATTGAAAGCCGAGAGTCGTTTTGAGAATATGTGCTTGAATGGAAGCAAGATTTGGCTTGGTTATCTAAAACTACGGGAAAACTAAGACAAAAGCTTAAAAACACTTAAGGCAAGATAATTTTTAACTAAAAACGCAAAACGGGAACCCTACACGGTGTCTAAAAACCCTAAATTTTCAAAAATAAACCTAAAATGAATTTTTCACTTTTAACTAACCCTAGTTGACTAAAGAGTAAGATTAAAGAAAACTAGAACAAAAACGGAGTTGAATTGAGCTTAAAAACACGAAAAACGTGAACGGGAATGAATCCCGTTCTTTAAAAAATGAAATTTTGCAATTTAAACCCTACAGAAGCAAAACTATTTTTCCTAGGAACTATATGATAAAAGAAAATTTTCTAAAAAAGAATTATATTTTTTTGACTTTTTTATAATTTTTTATGAATTAAAAACGATTTTAAAGAAAATTAAATATAAAAAATACTAAACGTTTTATAAAAATTCTGAAAAAATTATGAAAAATAGCTTGAACAATGAGGAATCTAAGAAAAATAAGTTGGGAAACACAGCTTATCAAATAAGCTGTGAAATAAGCTAAAACAGCTTATTATACTAAAAGTGCTAAAATGTATATAAATGATTAATTTTGCAATCCTATACCGAAAAAGACCCAAGGGCGAGATGGTTTGTGTGTGGGAGTGTGAGGCTTTAAAAAGGTTGAGGGTGTTGAGGTCGGGGGTTCGAGTCTTGCTCACCCCCGACTTCCATCTTCCCTTTTTTTTATATTTTGCAAAAACTTTAAAAAGCAAATTTGTTAAACAGCTTATAATAAGCTTCTTTTGTAAAAACAACTTTTTTCAAAATCAAAAATAAGCTGAAAAACAGCTTATAGAACAAACAGAAATGACTTAAAAGAATTTTGAGCTTTTTCACTAAATGACTTAAACTAGAAAAAACTAAATAAGCTTAACCTTAAACTATAAAAGCTACCACTAACCTATTAAGCAAAACTAAGCAGGAATTAAGCAAAAACAAAAGCCATAAGCTGAAAAACATAATAAGCATTCATAGGGAACCACAGATTTCAAAACAGACAAAGTGCTAACTTTGAGCTTAATTTTAAGCTCAAAGACAGAACCTTATGAAGATAAGTTTTATTCCTACTTAAAGCTTGGCCGAAAAGCTACTTAAAACTGCAGAGAAAAGTCATTTTGAAATACAAATAAGCAAAGAAAAAGTACAATGAAAAAGCTAATTGCTACTGATTTTATATTTTTGGATTTTTTATGAAAAGCTAAAATAAGCTTAAGCCTAACCTTAATAAGCCACAAACACCTTATATCTAACCTAACAAACAAGTTTAAGCATGAATTAAGCTAAATGTACAAATTATAAGCTAAAAATCTCAAATAAGCTCTTTGGTGGAAACTGATAACCAAACAGTCCCTAAGGGGAACTTTAAGCTTAATTTCCTATAAGCTAATGGATCCGTATGACTTTCTAGCTTATACCATCTTAAACCTTAACCAAAAAGCTACATGGAACAGCTTTTAAAAATCATTTTGAAAATCAATTACTCAATGAAAAAGTGGCTTGAAAACAGCTTATTGTACTTAGTATATGCTGAGAAAACTTTTGAAAAGACAATTAGCAACTTTTGAGCTTAAAGACAGATAGCTTAATGAACTTTTAAAAGCAAAATAAGCTAAAGTAGATTGATAATGACTTAAAAACTATTTGTAGACAAAATTTGAAAAGCTAAAAACTAATTTTACCTACGGATTTTTAAGCTAGAAAATTGGTTATTTGGCTTTTTATGACTGCTGATGCAGTTGACACTTATAGTGATCAAAGCTCAAAACTAACACATGCAGACCTAAGAACTTGGATCTAATATCATCTAAGCTACTAAACTAACTCAAAATGATCAAAAAGGGCAGTTAAAAAAGTATTAAGCACAAATAGCTTATGAACCTGAGCTTATGACCTCAGATTCATAAAGCTTACACAAAAACCTATTGAAGCTTGATTTAGCCAAATAAAACTTATAAATCCTACTCTTATAAGCTTAAATAAGTGGTTTAAAGTGAGCTTAAAGGACTAAATGGCCTCAAGCAGTACTAACTTGAGTTAGTACTGCTTGACCCAAACACTCCTTTAAGTTGCCCAAAGCCATTTTAAGCTTATAATTTTGAGATTTAAAGAGTAAAATTCAAATACCAGATAATAATAAGCTTATAACAAACCTAATGAACATGTTTCAACAATCAAATAAGCAAAAACAATAAGCTAACAACTAATGCTAATATTTTTGGTTTTTATGACTTTTTTGTATCAAAAACATGAAAATTAAGATCTAAACAAACATTTGAACTAAATAAGCATTAAACACAAATAATAAGCAATTATAAGCTAATCTAAACTAAAATAAGCAAATAATAAGCAGTATGAAACAGATTAAAGCTAATAGTGTAAATTTAAGCTTAAATGTAAAGAAGAAACTTACAAGAGCCTTTGCTCTAAACAAGGCTAAGATTAAGCTCAAATGAGCTATCAACAAGCTCTAGCTTATCACAAGGATAAGCTAGTAAAGTCCAATAAGCTCTTCCAGGGTAAGCTTATCATCCAAAGCAACCAAATCCATTCATAACGTAGGTATTAAACTTGATTTTAGTTTTAAGTAAAGTTAATGACTGAATTTAGTTCAATCTAAGCTTAGAGACTTAGATGAGCTTGAGATGAGCTTATTAGAAGCTTATGAAACAGTAACAGCTTATTTATCAAAGTTTATATGTAAGTAAGCTTTGTGAAAAGTAAGAGCATAATAAAGAAACTTGATTTCTATAATAAAACAGTTGATTACAATACTAAAAATTGCAATGACATTATAAACAATACGCTAAACACATTTAAAGAAAGATCACAAAGCTAAATTTTAATAAGCTGGAAAATTAAAACAAATCTATATATCCGCTGTGAGTGAGAAGGTCTTGTATTTATAGTTGAGAGAAAAGCTTCTAGGCCTCTCAACATACTCCTCCAAGCTTTGATCTCGTCCCTTCCTTTAATGCCATTCATTGGATCATTTGTTTAAGCCGTTGGATCAAATAAGTGAGCGCACGGATTGCCAGCGTGGCATTTCGTGTGTCAGAGTACTTGTGCTTCTATACCAAAGGTTTTAGTGCAAAAATTTCCTTCCTTGTGTGTTTCCTTGCATCCACGTGTGTCATTCCTTTTGTCAATTCTAGCCAATGGGAGGCTTTGGTGACGTCTTCTTTTGCCACATAAGAGCTTGGTACTCGAATCTTAGAGCCACGCTGACAATTAGGATTTACCCTTTGTTTTTGAAGCAGGGTAAAACGGGAGAGATGATGAACAGTAAAAACGGGTTTTCCCGCCTTTTTTTATAACTTAGTTTGACCCAGGGGTGTGTTTGTTGACTTGGGCCCGGGTATAAAGAATTAGGCCACAGGTTTGGATTGGGCTTGGTTATAAGGGTTTTGTTATAAAAGACTAACGACCGTTAGTCATTAATAAATAAAAGGCTAACGGTGATAGGGTTTTTGGGACTTTTTGTGAAATTAGGTTTAACATTTAGGGCATTTTGGGTATTTTAAGGATTTTGTCTTTTGTGAGTTGACCAATGTTGACCAAGGGTTAACTATTTTAACTATTGATAGCAATCTTTCGGCTCTTTTGCACTCTTTCCGTTCCCGTGTCCGTGTTTGTCCGGTTTTGACCGTTTTCTTGTGATCTTTGCAATATCCATTCCTACACATTCATAAAAAACAAAATACACAAATACAAGCATATTTTTGCTCATTTTAATCATTTAAGGGCCATTTTGGATATAATAAAGATATGTGATTTCTCACATATCATCATGCTAGTGTGAGATGTGCTCCGTTTGAGGCATTGTATGGTAGAAAGTGTCGTTCACCAATTATGTGGGTTGAGGTTGGAGAAGGTTAGTTGATAAGACTTGAGTTAGTGCAAGAGACTACAGAGAAGATCTCGCAAATTAAGGATAGACTTAAGGCTGCGTGTGATCATCAGAAAAGTTATGCTGATAAGAGGAGGAAGCCTCTAGGGTTTAGTGTAGGTGACTATGTCTTGCTTAAATTATCGCCCTGGAAAGGTGTGGTACACTTTGGGAAGCAAGGGAAGTTAACACCTAGATCTGTTGGACCTTTTAAGATTATTGAAAAGGTAGGCCATGTGGCTTATCGGTTAGATTTGCCTAAAGAGTTGGACGGTGTTCATGACACGTTCCACGTGTCGAACCTTAAGAAGTGTTTGGCTGATCTAACACTACAAGTGCCTTTGGATGAGATTCGAGTGGATTCTAAGTTAAATTTTATGGAAGAGCCTGTGGAAATTTTGGAAAGAGAGTTTAAGAAGTTGAAGCGTAGTAGGATTGCCATCGTCAAGGTTTGGTGGAATTCAAAATGTGGCCCTGAATTCACGTCGGAACGTAAAGATCAGATGAAATTAAAGTACCCGCATTTGTTTAGTTATGTTAGTAGTTGAATTTCGGGGACAAAATTCTTTTAAGGGGGTAGAATGTAACCTTTTCCCTTTTTTTGTTCTGAATATTTCATTTATAGTCCTTTGACTATTTGACTTTTGTCAGTTTATTCAGATTTTGTACTGTGTTGACGATGGTGATTTTTATAAGTATTGTGATGAATTGTGGTTTATTATGATTAATAATCCTTTTTGGAAGGTATTATTGTGTTGTATTTCGGGTGGTTTGACCTGTGAATTTTGAGAAATGCCGAAAAACGAGTCCGACACGTCCGTTAATGTCCAAATGAGTTTTGAAATGGTTTAAAGTGAAAATATGTCGTGTAAATACTCTAGGTTAATGGAAAAGTATTTTTAAGGAGAATAAAAATGCTAATTAACTTTGGGGTAAATTTTACGGTTAAGTTTTACGAGTATTTAAGAGATTTTAACACAAAAAGAAAGGCCTGAGACCACCTTGGATCCATGGCCGGTCAAGAAGTCAAAGAGTGGAACAAAATGGCTTAATTTTAGCTAACTTGTCTAGGAGTGGTACATTTATATGCTTTCTAGAAACATTTGATCATAATCCATTTCATTTACAAAAAAATAAAACACACACTCAAGTGTGTGTGCTTGTGTCGTCCGCCACCTACCACCAACAAAACATCATAAAATTTTCAACTTTGATCGAGAACGTGATATTCCGGGTTGATAAGAGTATTTGGGTATTCATTTAAACAACGTTTGGGTTGTCCGGTTTGTGTCAAAATATACAAATTTAAAGATTTTCTTGTAAGTTTTCAAATTTAAATTTCGTTTGTCCTTTTGGGTTTATTTTGATGCATAGATGTTAGTTGTACAAGTTGATCGTTGTGAAAATCGATTTTTGGAAGCGAAATGAATAAATGGGTGGTGTTTGGTTCGTATATGATAAAAAGGAAAAAAAGGGTTTTTGTAGTTTTGATGTTGTGGTTGTGATGGTTGAATAATATATGTTGCTAGATAGCTTATTTTTTATAGTAGCTTGTATAGCTTATTCGGACTTATTTTTAAGCTATTTCTTGGCTTATTTTGGGCTTATAAGCCACGAAATTTCCTCAAAATCACTAGGAAAGTGATTTTGATTATTTTTGTTTTATGGCATATGTTGTGAACTATTTTTGAGGCTTATAGTAATAACCAAATGCGATACGTAGCTTACTAGCTTATTTTTAAGCTTAATATACGTATTTTTAAGCATATGGGCTCACGACCCAATAAGTCCATTTAAGCCATGGCTTAATGGGAGGGATTATTGTGGTCCATATTATTTTCTACTTATTAGTATATGCTTATGTATGTAAATGGACCTTGATTTTGGGTTATGATCGTATTTTGGACTTATAAATATCTTAATGGACCCTTGTTGGGCCTTAAAGCCCAATAAGCGATATTTAGTCGTTATAAGAGTTTTGATGGACTTTTGAAAGTGAAAATGTATTTGCAAAGTGATATTGAATGATATTTTAGGAAAAATGTTTAGTAAACGTTAAAGATTGAGATTTTTAGAATTTTGTCGAAAAATGTCGAATTACTAAAAAGTGTTGAAAATAAGGTTTGAAACCTTGGAAAATGTTGTAAGAGCGTACGGGTCATGTTGAAATTTCGTAAAAAGTTTATACTTGGAAATTTTCCTAAAAACATGATTTTTGATTTTAAATAATAAAATATTACTTAATTATTTTATTTATTTAATAAATTCACTAAAAGACAAAAAATATATTTTTTCTCGAAACTTCTCTAATGTGTTTATTATGAGTAAACGTTTCATTATCAACCGTATTATGATTATTTTGAAGTGACTAAGGTTACCGAATGGACTTGTCGAGATATATTTATAATTATTAATTATAAATATTTACTTATATTACCTATCTATTTTCTCTAAATAGTATAAGTATGTATTATCGAGTAATGAGATTGATATGATTGTGGAGATATGTCGTCAACCATCACACCATTAAATTGTTTTGGGTAATTGTACAACGTGTCTAAACTCTATGCATCAAACGTGAAGATTGTTTGGAATTGGATGATTGAATTGGGACATTAACTGGACTAGGTTGTATGCGGGCGTCGTTGCATTTGCTTGTGTGATTGAGATTTGGTTGCTAAAGACTTGCTTGTGGTGAGTTCTCGTAGCCCCACTTTTTACTGGTTTTTTCGTTGGGGAAAATGATACTCAAATGTGTTTTGAAATATTTTGAATTGATCTGTGCGAAATGTGGTTTTGTTTTGAGACAAGTTACGTGCTTATGACTGCTATGTGAATATTATGTGTTTTTTTTTTTTTTTTTTTATTTTTTTTTTTTTTTTTTTTTTTTTGTTTTTTTTTTTTTTTTTTTGAGACAAGTTACGTGCTTATGACTGCTATGTGAATATTATGTGTTGTATGATTGTTTGGAGCGGATGGGTACGCCTACCCAGTATTTGTGTGATTATTGGAGCGAATGGGTACGCCTACCCAGGTTTGTGTGTGATCCTGCCCTAATTTTAATGCTCTAGCTAGTAGGTCCTTTAGGCGCGTAAGTGACATATGATTATTGATTAGCGGTGATGCTAAGGTTATTTGCATATATTCACTGTCATATAGCACTATTGTCCGCTGTTGAAATATTGGCATAACTTTTGGGTTTAAGGTCAAACCTACGAGCTCACCAACATTATTGTTGACGTTTTCGAGTATCATTTTCAGGTGAAGTGAAAGAAGAATAGTTTGGTGATTTTGATAACAGACTTAAAAGTATCATGAGTGGATTTTCATGTAAAGTCTTGCTTGTTTGGTTTATTTGGCTATAGTATTTGGATGTTTTGGATTAAGTTTGGATTATGGACCCCTGTGAGGGCATTTGAATTATTGTAAGAGATTATGGATTTTAGTTGCGATTTGGGACATCACTCGAGGTTGTTCGAGGTTGATGGTCTTCATAGCACTTAAAGTTTATGCATTGTAGTTTTCTCTATTTTGTATCTTGTGTTATGATTGATCATTATGTTGCATCCTCGAGTTTCCACCATTGTCGGGGTGTGACACAGAGCCTCAGGTTTATAAAACTTACTTAATACTAATTTACTTAAGTTTTTAAAACCTAGATCCTATAATGGCTACAGTAAATGATGTACCCTAGCTAGTTGATAAAAAATGAGGTAGCTATGCTACTATTGCTCCTAAACTAGAGCCGGGAAAATTTAATAAGTGTAAAAAGTGAATGCTTTGCTACTTAGCAGGAATGGAACCCTATTACTTAAAATGTATTAAGGATGGTCCATTTTAGCCAAAAACAGCTGATGGTGATGCTAAGCATGAGTCCCAATAGACTCTAGATGAGAGGAGGGTGGTCGTTCAAGATCAGCGCCTTAAAAGCATCATTATGTCATGTCTACCAGATGACATAATGGAATCAGTTATTAGCTGTGTTTCAGCCAAAAAAACATCGACTAACTTGGTTTATAGCTTTGAAGGTCCCTCAGATACTAAGGAAAACAGGATTATGGATCTGAAACTTGAGTATCAAACTTTCAAGGCTAAGTCCACTGAAAGTCTCTCACATACCTACACCCGCTATAAGACCCTACTCAATGAGCTTGCCAATGATGGTGTTAACCTCTCTAAACATGAGATCAATGTTGGTTTTGTGAATAGCCTCCCTGAGAAATGGGTAACCTTCTCTCAGGGACTGAGGAATGCCAATCATACTCAGACTCTTGACCTTGCAGATATCTATAAGAGGTTTATCTATGAGGAAAACCTAATCCAAAGAAGGTATTCTGACACCAAAAAGGCATTACTACTCCCTCAAGCACTACAATTTCTACTGCCTTCTTTTCTAACAATGTCATCCAAGATTTCTAAGAAAATTCTGATGATGAAGTAGATGAAAGGTCTAGTGAGGAGTATCTAAGAGACTTAGATATTGATCTCATGAAAGAGCCCTTTTGGCAAAGTCAAAACGTTTTATAAAATGAAGAAACAATTTCTCAGGTCAAAAAGAAAATGAAAATACTGAATGTTAGAAATGTGGCAACAAAGGTTATTTTGAAAGAGACTGCTTTTCTAAAATGTCAAAACCTTCTTACCAATCACCAGTGAATAATTACTCATTACTGTCTAAAGGCTTTCAACCAAAGTTTACTCCAAAACTTATTTAGTCTTCTCTAAACTCAAATACTCAAGCTGATCTAAAGTCTCAGAAAGATTACAAGGCTGAGTACAAGAAGATGAAAGCTAAGCTTGCACTCCTTGAGGCAAGTCCCTCGAGTTCTCAGAACCCAAAGACCTTCTAACTAAAGAACAAAGGTTTAGTCGCTGAAACCTTTGATTGGGTTGAGGAAGAGGTTTCTGATGATGAAGAAGTCACTTAGGCCAAGGTACTGATGGCTCTAGCTGATGATGAGCTAACTGTTGGAAAGAGTCATGCTCGTAATGGTGAATGGGTCGACATCACCATAAGAAAGGTAAACACTCTTCTCTCAATGGATAAAGATGCCGATTGGCAAAATTATCTAAAGTAAATCAACATTGATCTTAAGTTTGTTGAAGAGCAATGATTAAACTTACTTTTAAGTATAACAAAACGGTTTTTGAATTAAACAAGTGTAGAGATGAATTGCTAATTTGAAAACAAGCCAAGCTTGATGCTGTCACTTTACAAATTCAAAACACTAAACTTACAAAGTTAAATCATGCTCTTCAAGAAAAACTCAAAGAGGAGAAAAAGAATGTTAGTCAATGTATCATTGAGCAAATCCCTCATCAAAAGAAAAAAAATTCTTGGAGGTGAATTACTCACTGAATCATTGTCCAAAATGAATATAAATGAAAATGCCTTCATTCCTGCTTCCATGGGGTATGACCAAGAAATGGTCCCAAAAACCAAAGACTGGGTTGAGAGACTCAACCTTGATAACAAACTTCCAAAATTAAATACTGGAAGAATTCTAGTCCCTAAAAGTCAAGCTGTCAATGAGTCTCTCGAATCAATTGAAACTTTAAATACCCCTGAATCATCTAAAGATTCTGAAGTTGAATCCCTTACTCCACTACCTCCCTTAAAAAATCTTTATGGAGCTTCACCGAGCTCAGAGGTAATGCCATTGACCTTTCAACCCCACTCTCTAAGAGAGAGACAAGGCTTAGGCATCATGAAACATACAAAACCTGGAACACATGATTCTTTAGACATGAGTGTTTCCGGAACTGTCACTGTTAGTAAAACTGAGCCAACCACACCTTCAGTTCCTACTAAAGTCAAGAACACTAAACAAGAATCAAAGATAAATTAATTAACCAAACTTGTTTAGATGTTAATTGGTGAAAAGGTCAACTCTACCCAAATGACTCAAGAATCAAACTCACATATTCAATAGACTGAGTCATCTAAGTCAGTTGACTCATCAAAAATGAGTCAAGATTCTAAATCCAAAGTTCAGAATGTTGGCTCATCAAAGTCACTTAGGCCCAAGCCTATTCAAAAACCACAACTTAAGTGTAAACTCTGTCACTATACTAATCACTTAAGTGATGATTGCTATAGGATTCTCTACTGCATGATATGCAAAAGGGAGGATCATAGGACCTCAGATCATGAGATGTATACTGTAACACCCCTAAAAATCACAACAACGCAGCGGAATACCACTTGGGGTGCTACTTCATAATACACAACGCTAGATACAAGAGAACGACCTCTAAATGTATCGTTTGTAAAACAATCTCGTTGATTTTCCGAAATCAAAATAATAGTTGTCCCATAATTGCATCACAATGAAAAGCTTGAAAGCAACACAACGAGATTTGATCATTTGTAGAAATCCAAGTATGAAATCTTTGTCAATTTAGACTCCAATGCACATCAGATAATCCAAGCATCTAATTCACCTGAGAAAAACATGCTTAAAAACGTCAACATAAAGTTGGTGAGTTCATATGTTAGTTTAGCTATGAATAATAACCCAAAGGTTTCCAAAGTATATATGACCATTTAATTCCTTAAATGTCCTTTCAAAATATATATATGATTTCTAAAATCAACAGTTGCAAAACATGCCAGACCATTTAAATCTCCAAAAATAAGCCGACAACGTATAACATAAGGACCACAAGATTCCCCCGTGATAAAGCAAAACTGACAACTATCACCAACAATAAACTCTCCCGAGGAAAATCTTTGAACAAGCAATTGACAAACATCACGAGACCCTATTACGTTTCCTAAGCTCAGACACAGAAGCTCGACGATCTTTCTTGCAATAATATTATATTGCAATTCTGCCGCCGATTAGATGTCCTAACCCGAAACATGCTCCGAAAATTCGACAAGCTATAAAGTTCGTATCCCCATTTGTACTAGTCACCCCGGAACGGATGTCTTTTTCCCCCCAAATAATCTAATTATAACATTTCACGCCTCACCCAAAATTAATTCACAACTACATCTATGCAATTGACAGTTTATGATAAGGGGGCTCAACTTGGGTTATCGCTACTTAGGCAACACATAATCATAATATAAAATTGATCCACTTGTGTCCATTTATAAAACGATGCATATTTTCATCCCAAAAAAATATATAACCATTATCCAAAACGAGTAAAAGTGAGGTTATGAAATTCATAATATCCTTTAAAAACAATCACATTGTTATAAGATAACACAGTAAGTAAAGAGTTTGTAGACAAGCATGTATTCCCCCTCGCGGGTTTATAAACATTCAAAAGATTAAAAAGTGAGGTTATGAACTCACATTGATGATGAAGAACGATTGGCAGATAGGCATCTAATAAGCACAACACAAACGGAAAACGAAACGGCTCGACCAGAAGATGCAGCTTAACTGAACGGCTAAGACCCACTAGCCTAGGATGATGAATTTGGGTTTCCCGATGAATAGTCACATCAACGCGACCCGTTGATAAGTTGTAATAGTTTGGTGGTTGGTTAAATAAATAAATTGAAAATAAACCCAAAGCGTGTAATATTTTCCGTATATATTTCATGTGAAAAATAAACCCTTATATAACTCATAAAGACAAACAATCCAAAGATTAATGACAAGTATAATATACCTTGCAGGTATTATATAATAAGTGTGAATAATTAATTAAACCAATTAGTTTGACTCGTTTTCTGAAATCACCACTTAATTAAATAAATAAAAAGTTCCCGTATAAACGTAATCGTACGTTTTAAGATTACCAATTAAGTTAAACAGTGTTTGTAAAGCCTTTTACAACAATTATTAGGTTACCTTCTAGCTGATAATTATAAAATATAAAATAATATTTTATAACTTATATTTCGTTTCCTCGACGAATCGCGTCTAAAATAATCGTTTCATTGTAAAAGTATAGTTTTTGTTCGATGGCGGATTATCGTATAATACAAATTTATGTATCTTTAAAAAATAATCTTGGTCCCTTTTTATCCGTTTATAAAACAATATGAGTTTTAGCAAAACGTTACTAAATATTGAAATATATATATATTTCGTTATGACATTTTCGGTTATATAATGTTTTCCATATTCGTAAAACTCGACGTTATCCTTAAATCAGTATATATTGACATCATTCGTTTTTTTCAATATTTCAAATGCTCGCGCTTTCTAGATATAATATATATGTTATTATATTTCAACTTAACAAAATAATATATATAATATTTATTTAACCATTTTAAACCACCACTAGGTATTAAACTTTTATATTTATAAAAGTTTTCACTATATCTTTATTGATCTTACAATGTATTTATTTACCGATTTGTGTTAACCCAAACGCGCCCTTATTGGTTTTCTGCTCACCCAAACATAACCCTTATGTTGTTAACCCACAACCAAACGCACCCTACACGTGCCAAACCCAAACCAAATACTCCCGTTTGGCTGCCACTATACCAAACGGACCCTAATTTGCTACAAACCAAACGGACCCCGTATGGTGGCTGTGTGGTGGCTGCCACCCAACCAAACGGCCCTTTGTGCGGTGACAGCCCCAACCAACGCACCCCTTGGTGGCTGCCACCCAACCAAACGCCCCCTAACGGCTGTCAACCCCGAAACCAAACACCCCCTTTTGCTATAAACCATACACACCCCTTTTTGGTGAAAACCCAGCCAACAAACACCCCTTAGGGCGGTGGCTGCCACCCACAGCAACCCCGTGTGGTGGCTGCCACCGTCAAAACAAACACCCCGGCTGTTAATAAACCCAACGCACCCTATCTGGTGGTTTGACCCGACACCCCCTTGGCTGCTATAAACCCCACACGAACACCCCCTTTGTGTGCCAAACGCACCCTAAATCTATGACAACAATAAACCAAATGCACCCATTCGTGAATAACAAAACCAAACTCAAAACCACCACGAGCCGGCACCGCCATGGTGCGGCTGTGGCGGCAGCAGACCTGACCGAACCACCACCTTATGGTGGTGGTCTCGGTGACAACAACAACCAACGAACACGCCTCTTTCTTTTCGAGTGTTACCAGCCAAGAAACGCACCTTTGGTGCTAACTATAACCACCACACGCACCCTCTAGTGGCGGTTGTGGTGGTGGCGTGTAGATGGGGTGACGGTTGGTGGGGTGTTGGTGTGCGGCTGTGGTGGGGAGGAAAAAAGGGCGGAGTGGCGGAGAGTGAGTGTGAGCGGATTGATCTCGGGCGACGAGGATCCATTTTGGACTTCAATGAATAAAATCCGCGGAAAAAGTTTTTCGGCGGCCGGGCGACCGTGATGTCCGGCGGCGGCAGGGTGGCCGGCGGTGGGGGAGGGTGGGGAGAGGGGAGAGAGAAGTTATAATATGTGTGTGTGTATATTTGAGATGGAAAATGAAATGAAAAGTTATAATTTTTATTTATATATAAAACTTTTAAAATGAATTAGAAAGTGTATAATAGTTGAGGGTTAAAAGTGTAACTTTTTATTATACTTTTGATAATAAGCGGTTCGGGACTCGTTTGAGCGACTTAACGGATGATTCGACGTGCGAAACTTGCGCCGTTGTTTTCCGAATCATTTTTCCGATAAAAACGAGTATTTATTTGATAATATTTCGTAATTGTTTCATAATATTTATTTAAAATGTTTGTTATTCATTTATATATTTTTCCTATAAACTTTATCCGTAAAATAAATTTTAACTTCAATAATTGCGTTTTTAACAAACGTTTTCGATTAACAATATAAAATAAATTTTATTATAAATAATTTTATTAATAATTTATGATAATTAAATTAAATTTAATTATTTTGGGTCGGCACTTGTTGTTTTTTTTCTGCTCAACTTTTGCGCGGACATTTCAGTACTCGACTGTTTTCGGATCTCGGTCAAAAACTAAAAAGTGTCAGTAAATGATCGTTTTACATCATATTGCTTTAGGGTCGAATATGAAAACGTTGATTTTGTCTACTGTTTTTGATAATTCCACCTAGAAATAACTTATATTCCTTTAAAAATCCGAAAATTCTCAGTTGTTACAGTACCTACCCCTTAAAGAAATCTCGTCCCGAGATTAAATTTGTGTTATCCGATTGTGTGACCAAGGAAAGACTTAAGGTTTAATAAACTCGTTATAAATAAGACGCTGATAACTTTATTCTGCAAAAATTCGGTGTTTCTATACTTCTCAATCTACCAAAATTTTTGGCTAGGTTTGTCCAAGATATTTAATCCATCAATATGGGGGATCTCAAAATATATCAATACAGATCTTATGACTGATCTAACAGTGTTATAGGGAAAGTCTCATTATTGTAACATTCCGTATTTTCAGGTCTTTTACGACGTCATCTATTTTACTAATTATTTATTTTTTTCTTTCTCGTAAGCGTTTACTTTTATTTTTAATAGTTAAGTTAAAATCGCGTAAGTTAAAGTTTTATCGTTTAGCGTAAACGGACACAAAACAAATAAAGGTTTACATCAAGCAAGTATAAGTTAATTATTTGAGTATAATTATACTACTTTGTTTATTTTTTTTTTTTGGTTCGTAAATTGATTACGTTTCGCTCGATAAAATTACGTTTAGGTATTCCCGGAACCCCCAAAACTTTTCTACGCTTCAACAAATACCCACAATTATACCCAATACCTAAAATTTTCTAAATAACAAAGTTATTAACTAGTGAAACACTTTCCTTGATTTCATGGGATCACCTCCTAATTAGGGAACCAAAGAACATAACATTAATTAACTAGCAATGTACAACAAAGACCCACTTAGTCTTCCTTAATTTCCTCTCCCTGTTTCCTTGTGTTCCTTGGACCGAAACCCCCCCCTCTAGTGAATTCTTTGACCACCAAGACCTTCCTAAGTATATATATACTTGCACCTTTGTTAGATAAAATCCTACAACACTTCTCTTGATAAGAAAATCAATTTTTCTCTCCCTTTTTCCTCTTGAAAAGCCACGGCAAGAAACACCCCTTTTGGGTAATCCATATTAATTTTTCTACAACCCATACACACTTATACACATCATATCTAAGGTATTCTAAGATGGTTCCAAGCATTGGTTAACCATATCCAAGCTTTAATCAAGAAAAGGGAAGCTAGGGTTTTCACTAGGAAAACTAGGGTTTTCATTGTGCAAGCTTTGGTTTTGAGTCTAAACACAGGTTTAGCACTTATTTCTCATCACATACATCCTTCCTAAGGTCTTCTTAATACCTTCATACTTTTATTTATCATGATTTTATGTGTTACATGTTCTTTATGGCTAAATCACCACTTAGGACTTTTTAATATGTAAAATGAGTTATCACTTATGTTTATGAATTTACACATTTTTTCTTATGTCATATTGTTATATATATCATGAAAAAATGGATTAATAAGTATGTTGACATGTTGTTTAAATATAAACATGATTTTGTATAAATTAGGGTTTTAAGGTTTACTTAAGAAGGTTATGATTAAAAGTATACATAAATATTATAAAGGGCTGTTTTAAATTCGTGTTTCATACAGTAGGTTTGACATTATATAAAAATAATACGCCTCATGATGATTCCAAAATGATAAGAAACTTGAAAAACCGATTTATAACGAAAAAGATACGTTAGTTACGAGTTTACAACGAGAAATACTTTTATAAAACTATTTTTATAAAAGTTACTGTTCATGACAGAAAGTTTTATTTTTGTAAACCTCATAAAATTATAGAACTTTCAATTACGAGATCGTGATCGAAAGAATCGTTAAAAATGGAGCTATAACGAATAAAATACGACGTTTACGGGTTTTACGATAACGAGAACGATAAAAATAAATTAGGGTCTGGTGTGAACAGTAAAAGTTACTGTTCACCAGAAGGTCCAAAGTTCAAAAATGTAAATTTATGATAACTCGTCTTAATACGAAAGCGTGGGCATAAGAAACGTTAAAATCGGGCTTAAAACGCGAAAGTTATGCTAGTTTTACTAAAACAGTAATTATAAACGTTTTAACTTATTAAACACAATTTTACCAAAACAATTAGATGGTGATTGAGCTATATAGACCTATATGTGGTATTAGTTTATCAAAGTACTATATTACTAGGGAGTTTCATAATGAGGCCTCTTCGGGGTGGCGTATCGACGAGTTGTTGGATTTACGATTTAAAGTGTCCTAGCTCCTCATACGTTCACTACATGACCTCTTAATTATGATAGCCCGAACGATAGTATGATGAGCTATACGACCTATAAATAATCAAAGTGTTTAGTACTTATACGACCTATATTGGATTAGGTTGCCTTCGGATTCCTTCGTGCCGCATTTTTCTATTGTGAATACTTGTTGATTACCATTCACTCTTAGAATACTTTTTTGATTTCCATTCACATGTCAGGTGCGTTCATAGCCCCTTTTTCTCTACAATTGTTTTAAAAATCTACGGGTGTGAATACATTGCTTGTTTTATATTGGACACAAGTGTTTTTCAAAGTGTATGCTATCCAGATAACTGCCTGATTATTTAAGCCAAATGTTCCCTAATTGCCATAATCCCAATTTATCATGAACCGTTTAATTGCATATTATAGTGCGCGCAAGTTGTCTATATGGAAGATCTAATCGGGACTGACCAATTCCCCACCTTACTTGGGTCACAAGTTTGATCCGGGTGCAATATAACATTGAGAGTGTTAGGGGTGTTGCAAGCATCCTATTTTCTGCTTGGGGCACAATCTAGTTAAGGCATCGGTGTCATGAGCTTATGCAATAATAAATGTTTTGGACTTCTGAATATGTTTCAGAGTCTACTATTACTTCGATCTGTGTCTACCCTTTTTACTGATAATACCTATGATTTCATCAACCTTTGTGTGACTTTTAGCATGTAATTTCAGGTATCCTAAAGATTATGAAATTGGACGGGAGCCGTGGCGGGAATATCATTATAGATGAAGACGGATTCTATGTTTTATCTAAAGTTTATGCAACTTTTATTATCTTTAAAAACTTAAGTCATCTTTTGGTATTATGAAGCTTTTGTTTAATTAAGAAGGTTTATGACTTTTAAAACATATGGGACCTAATGTATGAACTCTGATATTTTGCTACGGCATCGAATGAAATCTTATCTTAAAACGTCTATTTAAGGTCGTTTCCTATATCTTGTTTGTTGTACTTTGACGTAGCACCCCAATGTTACCCTTCCGCTGCTACCTGATTTTGGGGGTGTTACATTATCCCTATCCGGGTAAGAAGCCCTTACTGTTCGAGTTTGCCAAGAACAAATGGATATATGTCATGTCGAATCTGGTTAGGTAGTCTTTGGTCGGACACCTGTAAGGGCAAGCTATTACTTGGCATGTTATATGCTACTTCCGTTATTAGCTTCGGTGTCATGAGCTTAGTGCAACAGTAAATACTCCTTTTATGTGAAGTTGTATTTGTTATAACGGTCACATACGTTTTATAACTTGTGATCCACACTACTTTGGTTGAACATTTTCAGTTACTAAATACTTTTCATAATACTTAGTGAAGAAGTATTCACTAAACGTTTTTTATTCTTGCAAATGCTTTACTTAAACCTATGAATTCACTCAACTTTATGTTGACCGTTTTTAGCATGTTTTTCTCAGGTGATTAGCTTTGGAATTCTTGACGTGCTATGTAGAGTCTACGTGCAATATGATACCATTATCAAGATTTTATTCCTCATTCATACTCGTTGACTTTTCAAAACTTAATTATGCTTCCGCTATATTTAACTTACGCTTCTGCAAATGTTTAATCTCATATGAAATATTGTAAAACTTATCTATTTTTAAACAATGCAACGAGTTATGATTTTCAAAACGTCTATTAGTGGTCGTTCTCTCGTGCTTTGTATGATGTATATTATGACGTCACGCCCTCGGACACGTATTCCGTCCAGGCCCCGTTTGGGGGTGTGACACAAATTTCCCACAGATTTGCGACAATATTCTCACTATTCTTGTTGATTAGACATCCGTGGGAAAATTTTGGCAAATTTCACACATATTTGCCACGGCCAAAATTATGTGGCAAATTTTATCTACATTAATCACGGATTTCACATGGTATTATTTTAAAAATAACTATTTTAATCGTCCGTGGGAAATCCATGGGTAACCAGCCGTGTATTACCCACAAATTTCCCACAAATGTTGTTTTTGTGTTAACCGTAGGAAATATGTGGGTAAATACCCATGGATTTCCTACAAAACTAGTGCCTTTATGTTTTCGTGGAACAAACTATGTATACGTGTGAATATTTACACGTGTATGTTCCGCATGTGCGTTTATTATATTAATTATATCTATAGATATTTTGTATGTACGTATACGGGTGTATATGCGTGAACGTGTAACTATATCAAAAAAGTAAAAGAAAACGATAATGTCTGTGGGAAATTCGTGGGTAATTTCCCACAGATTACCTACCAATATGATAAATCCGTGGGAAATACATGTGTAAATACCCACGGATTTCCCACAAAAATGATTTTTTTACGTTTTTGTGTACTTAAACATTCCGACATGACTTAGTATGTCTTCATATGTGTTTTTAGTTTTATATTATATGTTTTTGTTTACTAACGTAACTATTTATGTGAGTATCGCAAGTGTATGTGTAAGTTTAGGTATAACCTTAATGTGGAACAAACCATTTTATATGCGTGGATATGTACACGTGTATGTTCCGTATGTCCGTTTATGACATTCATTATATCAGTATATGTTTTGTATGTAGACATACATGTATATGCGTGAACGCGTAACTATATCAAAAAATGTAAAAGAAAACAATTATGTATGTGGGAAAGTCGTGGGTAATTTCTCACATATAACTTACCAATATGATAAATCCGTGGGAAATACATGGGTAAATACCCACGGATTTCCCACAAAAGTGATCATTTTTAGGTTTTTGTATACTTAAACATTCTGACATGACTTAGTATGTCTTCATATGTGTTTTTAGTTTCATATTATATGTTTTTGTTTATTAACGTAACTATTTATGTGAGTATCGCAAGTGTTTGTGTAAGTTTAGGTGTAACCTTAATGTGGAACAAACCATTGTATATGCATGGATATGTACACGTGTATGTTCGCATGTCCGTTTATGACATTCATTGTATCTATAGATGTTTTGTATGTAGATATACGTGTATATGCGTGAACGTGTAACTATATCAAAAAAAGTAAAAGAAAACGATTATGTCTGTGGGAAAGTCGTGGGTAATTTCCCACAGATTACCTACCTATATGATAAATCCGTGGGAAATACATGTGTAAATACCCACGGATTTCCCACAAAAATGATCGCTTTTTATGTTTCTGCATACTTACACATTTTCATATTACTTAGTATGTCGTTATATGTGTTTTTAGTTTAATATTATGTGTTTTTGTTTATTAACGTAACTATTTATGTGAGTATCACAAGTGTATGTGTAGGTTTAGGTAAAACTAATTTGTTTAACAAATAATTGCATATGTATGAATATCTACACGAACATGTTTTGTATGTCGGTCATAACCTTCATTGTATAATTATATGTTTTGTGTATAGATATATAAGGATGATTTGTGCTGGAATATGTGACCATATCAAAAAACGTAAGTGATTGACTATGTCTGCCAGAAATTGATCCGTAATTTCCTCGATATTACCCACCAATATAAAATTATGTGGGAATAGGGTGTTCAAAAAAACCAAAAAACCTACAAATCGAGCCGATCCGCCCAATTCGAAGCCGAAGAAACCAAAAATTAGACCAAGTAATTCTTGATACGTCCAAACTCAATTAAGTATCTAAAATGGTTAACAGTGACCCGAACCGCGGATAACGCTCATTTCGGGTATCGTATTTCCGGTTAGCCGCCTAGTACGGTTCGGTTTCAGATAGTAAATACCACCGATTCGTCAGTAATTTCTTACACTTGTAAATACCACAGATTCGATCAGCACTCTTTGCAAGGACGGTTTCCTCTGAAAGCAGCCTCTCTAACTTCAGGTAGGGGTAAGACTATATACATCTCATCTCCTCCATTATCTCGGGAAAGACGGGATTAGATACCGTTGATTTAAAAAAAAGTAGAAAATACATACCAATGTATTGTTCCTTTGGTAGTTGCAGCTTGAGAAGTTGTTAACTATTAAAATGCGGATGTTAGTGAGTTTTTGTTAAACATAAAAACATGAGATATAAAGTTGCACCTAAAAGTATTAAATATACGTTTTAATAGCAACTAAATTTTAGCTCGTTTTTTGTTTTAGCACGTGTGCTTGATCAAAAATATATAAGGATGATGATATGTATAAGGTGCTTTAAAAGGATGATGATATATATAACTTCGGTTACAAAATAAATTTGGCCCTTATATATTTTAAGATAGTAAAAAAAGTACTCTAGTAAGATTAAAAGTGTAGCCAACAAATTACATTTAATGTTTATAAGTGGAGCATTTTGGCCATTGCATTTGTTTACATGGATTGCCAACATGGCAATATTAATGAGTAAGATGAAAGTCACTAATCTACCACAAAACCAATCTAACTTCACTTCTCTTTCTACCATGTCTACCTCACATACATCCATCTTTCTATATCTCTCTAGCACTTTTCTAGCTACAACCATCACCATCGGACCTCCCACTTTGACAATCGGTAAACAACCCACATACACTATTCGTAGCACCACCACTAGTGACCAAGCTACACACACAATGTACGACGAACACCGAAACACCGACACTCGAACTGTTCATGGGTCTAATTTGGTTATTTCTCAGAGTCATATATGTAGATCCATGGATTTTTCGAGTATTCATTGAATCTAAAGTATTTCTTTTGTCTTTGTTATATTTACAGTAATATCTTAAGATCTAACTAGACTTAAAATTAATGTTTGTTGGCTTTTAGTTTTGGTTATATCAACTAATTTGGTTTTGTATTTTCGTTGACCACAAACAGGTTGGATAACCATCAAGTGCCGAAGATTATTGTAAAGATCACGGAATAGACCTTGGAAATTTATAAAAGAATACTTGTTATACCTAAGTATAAAGTAGATAGAGTTAAAACTACTGGGTTTGAGTATATTTGTAAACAAGAGTTGAAACAAGTGATTTGTATATACAAGTCTCTAGATTAAGACTTCTTGACTTATGTAATCAATTTTGAAATTGGATTATCATATTTTATTTCGTTTTGTTGGTGCATTTAACTTTTAGATTATTTCTATGTAAGTATATGAAATATAAATAATTGCTAGGTGTAATAGTTATATATATATATATACATATTTCATCTATTTGCTATGGGTTTCACACGAGAAAAATTAATGGGAAATAATTTTGTCAGAAATAGTTGTCCGAAGTCCGTGGCAAACAAACGACGGATATCTTTAGTAGTGGTTGCCAGAAAATGTGGGAAATCCATGGGAAAATGTTTGTGATAAATCTGTGGGTAATTAACCTACAGATTATCCACGGTAATATCCGTGGGAAATAGTCAACATTCCGTGGGAAAATTAGTGGGAAAATATTTACCCACAAGGGTTTTAGCCTCGGAATAATTCCGTGTGAAATCCGTGGAAAAAGGCCCTTACCCACGGGGTTTCCCACGGATTTTACCTTGGGAAAAACCAGTTTGTGTAGTAGTGATTGCTAACGACACTAAAGGAAAAGATTCAGAAGATTTCAAAAATTCTCCCTCTGATTGGTTCCACTTTTGAAATAGTGTAGAAGATTTCTAAGAAGTATATGATTTGAAAAACAGTGGAAGTCATCTAAAAAATATTTAAAAATTGTAATAATTTAGCTTGATCTTCACCATCTATTTTGTAGGCAAGTGGCTTAATTTACCAACAAGCACTATTACATTTTTTGTTTCTTGTAAAGATTACACAAAACAATCTTAAAAAAAAATTTGTTCGCATTTATTCGTTTTGTGTATCTTGGTATAGTTACTTAAGGCATGCCTGAAAAATCAATCGGTCGAAAAAATTCTTGCGGGTGAATTTTACATGGGGTATCACATATCTTAAAAGATAATGAAAGGGTTGTAACATGAGCTCAACAATAACAAAAACGCTTCTACAACATAAAGGTGCATCCACTGGAATGTGTAATGAAGAAAGTTGGTCCGTTAGTCAACCTAGAGCACAAGCCAATGCTACCGGCTGTTGTGACCTAACTATTGTAGGTTGTAGTATGTGAATTCAAGTGAATTACACAACTATAAAACAAACCACTCAAATGCGAAAATGTTTTGTTATATAAATATAAGAATGTTCGTTAACACTAAAAGTTAATCATAGAAAGTAAATTAGTTAAAAGTTAACTCTAGATAGTAAAAATAGTTAAAAGTTAATTAAAACAAGATAGGTTGAGGTGTAATAAACATTATTAATAAGAAAAAACTAAATCTATAAAATATAAAAGCACGTATAAAGAAGTAGTTTAGAATTGCAATTAATAAGAATCAAATAGATCTCTTATATAACAAAGGAAAAGAAAATTTTGAAAATAGACATTTCGCATGTACGAATAGGGAGCTCAACCGCAAAATTAAACCCTCCTAATAGCCAATTAAAAGTCAAAATTGAGTTTTTGGTTAATACATACTCAAATTCCGTTCATAGTAAAAAATCACAATAAAACTGTAATGTGTCAAATATTAAAGAAACAAAACTTAAAAAGAGCAGGGATCAACTTTAGAAGTTGTGTGACTCACAAAAACACCTTTTCAAACCCCATTTCTTTCTCATTAGCAAATACTCACACAAACAAAAAACCTTACCCCAAAACTCTTCCTAATCATATAAACAAACAATCCTAATACCCCCATAATGATTTTTTGTTAGGATTGAGAAAAGAAGGCTTAACCATTATATAAAAATTGGTCTTAATGTAATAGTTAGTTTTATTATGTTATATATTATGTAAATAACTAATGAGCCATAATAAGGGAGTTAGCCTAATAAGCAAGCTCATTAGTTAATTATATTAGAGAAATTAGATCTAAGTATAAATACCCCTTTGCTTAACAAGAGAGAAAAGTCTTCTTATTTGTAACACACACATTCTCCTCATTCTCTCTCTCTCTCTCTAATACATTTTCTTTTTTCCTTTAATCTTACTAAGTCTCTCTCACTAAACATAACCTTACTATATGTGATACATTGCTTAAGTGACCTTAGTACAAGTGGTATCATTCGCTAGGATAGGATCTAAAGTGATAGTTTGTGAATCAAAGTGCTTAAAACGCGTTTATTTTGTTTGATTTGGATTCGGTACTAGCTTAGATGATGAACTCGGTATATTTTTGTGTGATTTTTACTATTTGACGTTATTTTACATAAAATTTAATGATTTTATGTTAAAATAAGTTGATTAATAACAAATTTTGAAAAAGAAACGGATTCATTACGTAGGAATTTGTATCCTTGATCGTTTTTAGTTGGTTCGTGATGAATTTGGTACCAAACGATAGGAATTTGATCGATTTCGGTGTTTAAAGGTTGTCATTGATCGTTTTCAGTGATTGTTCGCGATATTAGGCGGGAAATCTGAATAAAGATGTGTTTGTGATTGGATTTGAGCTTGGAAAACACTTATTTGATTGATTTCAGTATACTTCGATTGAATTCGGTGGAAAAACAGTTATTTTACCGAATTCGGTGATTCTTACTTTTTAAATCTGGTGTAAAAGGTTATTTTACCGAATTCGGTGATTGTGACTTTGGATTCGGTATTAAAACGGTTATTGGATTCGGTGATTTACATTTTGTAAATTTGGTATTTTCTTCATTTACCGGATTCGGTCATTAAGTGTTTTAGATTTCGGTAATCAGGATTCGGTACTTCATCATTTACCGGATTTGGTCTTTCCAAATTTGTGAATTTGGTAATTGTCAAATTTACCAGATTCGGTACATGTTTTATGGATTCGATATCCTCATTTTGGTATTTTAGATTCGGTACTCAAGGTTTGGTTTACACTGACTTCGATATATGACTACGGTAATTGTGTTTGACTTCGGTACTGGATTTTGACTTCGGTATTGAGATTTAATGGTCTACCAAACTTAGTGTGTTATTCAAAGTTACAAGTGTTCAAAAATAGTTGGAGTATGAATTGTTCATTATACATTTTGATATCACAACACCACTCTTTATCATCTTAAAAGATTCATATAGCATTGTTCACACATGAGTTGTATATAATGAATGGTTCTGAATCTCAATCTATTTCTAATGCCGGTTTGGAAAATTATCCTCCAATGCTTAAGAAGGGTAGCTATATTCCTTGGTCAAGTCGGTTTCTACGATATATCGATGGGAAGAAGGATTATGGTAAGATGCTTAAGGACTCAATTTACAATGGTCCTTGTAAGATGAAGAAAATAATGGATCCTTGTAATCCAACTGTGAAAGAGATCAAGAAGAGAAAGATCTTGCTGGCGATGACAAGAAACGTTTTTGTTATCCCACTAATTAATACATACACAACATAATAAGCAAACTAAATAAGCACTTTAGATAGAAAAGAGAGAAAGGAAAATGGAAGAATATTAGATTAAGAGAGAGAGTTTGGTGGATCTTTTACACATATGAAAACACACACATAAATGACCAACAACCTCTCCATGTGTGGAGAGGGTCTATTTATACCCTTAACCAATTTAATGGCGTATGGGCTTTGTAGATGGGTCGGGCTTGGCTTGTGTTGGGCTTTGAGACCGAAACATGGACAATATTATATTACAATCCAAGCTCGTTAATCTCGACTAGCCTATTACTTAACAAGACTAAGTATGACTAATAAGACCGATAACATTCTTGTTCGACTTATATAAAATTAAGGCTAACAATCTCCCCCAATGTTGAGGTCTTCTTTGATCTCCCCAACGTTGACGTTCTTGATGGAGGTTATCTTGATTTGACTTTATCTTCCCCAATGTTGAAGATATGACGTTTGAGCTTTTGCCTTCTTTGGTCTTGTCTTTATCTTTTCTTGTTTTGTAATGGCTCTGTTCATTTATGCTTAAGACGACCGATAACATTCTTTCGGTGTCGTTATGTGATCTTGATCTTGAGCCTTCATCTTTTGACTTTGAGTTCTTGAGATCTTTCATCTTGTATCATCTCCTAGACTTGAATCATCTTGATTTGACTTTCTTGATCAACTTGTGCTCTTGACCAACATACTCATACTTATTGCATTCTTGTTTGACTTATATAAACATAAGGCTAACAATCTCCCCAAAATACAATTCTTGATTTGACTTTGAAGATCTTTGAGGAAGTTTAGGATCAACTCTCTTGATGCTAAATGATTGACTTTTAGAGCTCGAGTATGAGTATGTGGTAATGAATCCGACTTCGCTGGTACATGGTTGAAACTCCGACGTTTGAATCTGCATTTAAAAGGTTTGTGATAAACAACAGATATGGACAGAATGTATTTTTCACTTCATCAAATACGGTTGTAATAACCACGGTTCCCCGTTAATCAATATAAATACTGCCTGTGATCAGATAGAATTCATATGAATCTTCTTGACATGGTTTCGCAGCTGTACTAGCCGTTCTCGTTACCAGAGCGTCTCAAAGCAGACAACACGGTAAGAGTAAATCAGATAGTTACTATCTTTCTGATTAAGTCGTCAATTCATATATTTGACCAAATCAATATCTAGTTGTCACAAGTTCGATTCATATATAATCTTGCAAGTCACCTACAAAGAGCTTGTTTGATGTTGGCTCAAGCAGGATTTCCATCTTCACTATGAATACTTAAGTATCACTTAGATGTTCTGGCAAGATCTCAAGGATAATGCATAGGACTCTTTGTTACAGCTTGTGAACTTTATGGCGTTCAACAAGTGTATTTTGACATTGTGTCCTAATGAGATTTATAATTTGATCTCTTCTGGCTCTAGACTCGATTTGTGCACTTTGGTTTTAGTAATCGGAGGCTGGAGCGGGCTGCTACCTATTCAATATCAACGATCTCGGAGTGAGATGTCAATAGATAACATGTGTATCTCCGTGACAAATAAGACAAGTTTCTTTTGAGAGAAACTCAAATGGCTGGGAAGGGTTGTGCATTGCATCACTGGGTCCATGACGGCTTTCTTCAATACCAACAATCATCTTTGTGATTTTGGTAGATTATGTATTGACCCGGTTTCTGCCTAAGTTGTGTGGAGGGTTGCTTTGTTTTCACCCTTTATCCATACATTTCTTTTTAATTCTTTAACCCCTTCAATGCTTACCAAGACGTCATTACTAACACCTTGTTGTGATTGTTCCAGTGTTAGCTCAATCTTAGTCGGCATTATTCCCTTATACTCATTCTTCTCCAATCATACCTAAGGACTTCTAGTCTAACTATGGAATGTCTATGGGTAGATCCCTTCGGTTCTGGTTGGATCATAGGACTTATACCTAACCTTAACCACCTTATGACTTCATTGACGTCGTGAGTTAATTGGTTGTGGGTTTATAGATCGAACCATAAAACCATTGATACAAACATTTTGAAATACCCCCTACACATGTGCTCCGAGATTCAAAATTGTTTTGCACATGAAGGAAAGAGTTGCACTTAGAGTCTTAAAGATCATATTCTTCTATATCACATTTTAATCACATTTCTCCCCTTAGTTTAAATAATAAAACATTTAGTATTTAAAATACCAATTGATTAAAATTTATGACATGAAAAAATTCCATAGGGAGAACAATTATACCATGATATTACATGAATTTATTTTCTGATAGCTCCCCTTCAACACAGTAAAAAAATGATATGACACCACAAAGATGTTGACGGCGGAGTGAGATGCTGATATGTGAGAAATCACATATCCATTTTATATAAAAAAATGACCCTAAAAAGATGAAATAATGCAAATTATGCTTGTGTATTATGTATTTTGTCTTTTGTGATGTATAGGTGCGGATATTTCAAATATCACATGAAGAAGGCCAAAATGGGACAAAAACAAACACGAGAATGAAAGAGGGTGAAAAGCCAAGGCCAAAGGTGTGCCTTTATCAAGGAAAAATCCAAGACAAGCCCGTAAACCCTAAAATTCCCAAAACCGTCAAAATAAATAACACCGTTAGTCCTTAAAACATCAAAAGGACTAACGGTCGTTAAGTTTTGCACTACAAACCAATAGATTGTTAAACTAACACTTAACAACCATTAAAGTGTTATTTAACACTGATAAGTGCTTAATTACACATATCTTTTACCTTCAAAAACAAGCTTAAATGACCAAAAACAGACAAAAACTGCCAAATATATGTTTGTTTTGCATTTGTATTGTGCAGGAAGTGGATATCATCAAAAAGACAGAAAACCAAGCCAAAATGACAAAACTGAGCATGGAATGGAAAAGACTGTGAAAAATCAAGGCCAAAGACCAAAAAAGTCAAAGTCAAAGTCAATCCAGAAGAATCAACAGTCAAACCGGAGCCGGAACTGAAGAATACTATTGGATGCAATCTTAACCCATCTGATGGGCCGGGAAAGCCCAATAGTATAACTATGAAGACTGTGAAGACCAAATGGGCCCTCAATCAATTACAACAGCCCATTTGTGTGCATTTGACAAAGACTGTGAAGACTTTGAAGGCCCAATCCTAGCCCAGTTACAGCCAATCTCAGCCATTGTACACACAAAACCCACCTGAACCTTATTGGGCCTTAAAAAGCCCAATAACATAAGCCTAAACCTTATTGGGCCCAGACACACTCAATTGGGCCCAATACAAGCCCACAAACCCAATTGGGCCCAATACACAAACCCAAGCCCAATATCCTTTTTATAAAACATAAGGACCAAAAATGTTAATTTTTAAACTTATTTTATAAAGAAAAAGAGGCAAAAAGAATCCAGGGACCAAAGCTGCCAATTGTTGAAAGTTTCTATTTCTCTTTTAATTATAAACAGCAGGGACCATTTTTGCAATTTCCCAAACCCTTCTTTATTTCTCTTTTTATAAAACGACAAGGGCCAAAGCTGTCACTTTCCAAACTTTATTTATAACTGTTTTTTTTCGGCTTAGATAAAATGAAAAGAGAAGAAAGATGGGGGGGCACTCTTGCCTCTTCCCCATTCTTTCCATTTAAACCTGAACTTACCTTGCTTTAAAGTTATTGTACTCAGTTTGCCATACCATACCACCTCCCTTTCCCACGGTTTCACTCCCAAACCACCTCCCTAGTACACTTCCCAGCTCACCCATACCCTTTCCCCACTTACCCTGCCCCTATAACCCTTCCCTGTTGCCAATACACACAACCCGACGATCCCCATGAATGGTGAGATGATGTAACAAGCCAATGGAAGGCTAGGATTACTTGGAAAAGTTTCTTCTCTTCACAGCAAACACAACCCAAGGCCAAGAGTAGAGTTTGGACCTCTATAAAAGAAAAAAAGAGCAAGCCGAAACCACACACCATTTTTTTTACTATGTTTTTTTTAGTGTAATTTAAATTCAGTCTTTCTTTTAAGCATTTTAATGTAATTCAGCTTGTACCTTACGAATTTGAGCAATATATTTCAGTTTTCAAGTTACCTTGCTCTTTGTTTTCAATTTTAAGCAAATTTTCTCAATAAGCTTTCAATAAGCTCAAATTTAGCTTAAATCCTGTCTTTAGTCAATCATTAGTTCAATTTCATCATTTAAATCAAAAGTTATGATTACTTAAGGTTTTTGTGTCAATTTTGAAGTAACAAGAAGAAATAAGCTCAAAATAAGCTAGATAAGCTAGCTTATTGAGGTTTAGAGGCAAGGTGCCATTTAGGAACATTTAAACTTCTACTTTTGGATAGTTTGAATGTGAAGATTCTACAATCTCAGGTTTACTTTCCTAAACTTCAAATTTTGAATATTAAAAGCTTAATTCATTTTAGCTTAATCTTTTGAAAGCTATTGCTTATTCCTGGTTCATTGTGTTTAGATAGCTTATAGTTAAAAGTGTTTTAATCTGTTTTAGCTTTAAATCATTTAGACTTTACTTTTCAAGTTTTGTTACAAGTGTTAATCAAAAGCTATAAGAGTAACTAGCTTATTTTGGTTAATAAGCTCTAGGTTAAAATGTTCAAATAGCTTAACTAGGTTTAGTCTATAAAATTCGGTTTAAAAATAGAATGAAAAGAGAAAGAAAGGTGAGGGGCTAGTGTTGCATCTTTTTCAATCTTCTCTGTTAGCCTTAAAATATGGTGACATATCGGAATTACATTAGTTTTCATTAGGCAAGAACTACAGGGACTATAACTGTTAAGATAGTATAGTGTCCCTTGTCTTGACCTATATATACCCCCTCCATACTTCCATGGAGGGGTGAGGATTCATAATTTTGTAATAAGGTGTGTGTGTTTCTCTCTCTAAAATACACACATCTTCCCTTTTCTCTCACTAATAATATGGCTTTCTATTTGTTCAATCCTCCCCGACCTCCGGATCTTACTTGTGTAGCTAGTGATTTCTTATGTTAACAATTGGTATCAAGAGCTAACCGGGGGTGTATTGTATTCGAGTATGTTGTGTTTGTGATTTCATTTTTTTTGAGCTCATTGGTTCGGCGTATTGTGCTTAATGATTCGGCTTAATGATTTATTGTGCTTATCGTATGAGGCTGAAACGAAGAGAAGAAGAAGGTACGTCAAGGTGTTTGATGTATTGCGTGGATCGAACGAGTGGAACAAAGACCATCGAACGAGGTTCTTCTTTAAGGATCGAACGAGCAACTTCTTCACGGACCGAACGAGCGCTTCTTTAGCTTGGTTCGAACAAGCACATTCGAACAAGCACATTCGAACTAGCCAATCGAACGAGCGGTTCGAACGAGCGGTTCGAACGAGCGGTTCGAACGAGCGGTTCGAACGAGAGGTTCGAACGAGAGGTTCGAACGAGTGGTTCGAACGAGAGGTTCGAACGAGCTGATCGAACGAGCAGTTCGAACGAGAGGATCGAACGAGCGGTTCGAACGAGAGGTTCGAACGAGCTGATCGAACGAGTGGTTCGAACGAGAGGTTCGAACGAGCTGATCGAACTAGCGGAGGACCGAACGAGCAAATTTTTGGACCGAACGAAATTTTTTAGCAATCTTGCGTGACGAAAACGGTTTCAGTAAAACGGCCATAACTTTTGATCCGTAAGTCCGTTTTAGGCCCGTGACCTCTCAAATCGAAGAGAAAAACGAGACGGATCACGCTGTAACCACCCTTTAGCTGGTTAAGGATTTTTCGAAGGCCAAAAACATCGTTTTCGATGATTTTTTGACATTTTTCAGTTTTTTTTGGAATTTTTCGTCGCTGACGGTTTTTTCCGAATCAAATCACTCACGGTTTTCTATTGATTTTGTAAAATCCCGTTAATTCATTTATCGGTTTAAATCATAGAATTGTAAAATCCCGTGAATGTCAATTGATTTCAACAACACAACAAACACGATACATAACACTACAAAAGATCCGAATAAGATTCACTACAATGACAAACGGCTAGAGATTCGGACTACGATGACAAGTAATCACGAAGTTGATTTGGTATCCCTCATTTGAGATTGAAGTTGGATTTCATGAAGGCGTCTACTTATTTCATCATCGAGACTTCCTTCTATTTTCTACCCCTTTTCCTTAAACCCAATCTATCGATTGATGACTTGCTTGAACGTACAACGGATTTGATTGAGACTTGAATTATCTAGTTCCAGCAGTCAGGGGTGGTTGGTTGCAGACCTGGTTAACTATCACTTAAAGGAGTTACGTTGTAGTACTCAGTGTCACACGCAGAAGACGATGTGGATAATTTCAAGAGGTGTTGTACTTCTCATACTTTCGGAGTGGGTATAGAGTACGTAAAGATCTAATCTTGCACCGTTCTTCAATCAACAACAGTGCAAGATTAAGTAACAAATTTGGGGGATTCTACTTCATTTTCAAGTTTGGTATATCGGGTTTACTTCACCAAGTGATTACAACAATACAAGAATAACATTTGTTTGACTCGACGGTCTAAACTTCTTTAAAGTACTAAAAACAAGAAAGTTAAAGTGACAACTACTTCTGTGAGAAAAAATGCAATTAAAAAAATGTCTAACACCGTTATTGGAGCTTGATTGGGTTAGCCACACTGGCCTCATTGTTAGTACAAAATTCGTGTCGAGTTAGCGAGGTGCTGGAAGTCCCTTGTCGGGTCGGGCCTCCAAGTGACTTGAATGCTGGATCTTGTACTAGAGCAAGAGAAGTGATGATTTTCTGCAAAATTGAAAGTAAACCATTTGCCTTACCGTAGGGACGGACCCCACGATTAGACTCCGGCGTGAGAGTAAGTATTCATATTGTCAGAGTATGTGTCAGAGAGAATAAGAATAATTGTGTACCTTTTGAGATGTATTGTGACCCCTATTTATAGGTGTCTAGTACTAGGGTTTCCTAGTATTTCGGTTACTTTAGTAGTGGTCGGAGTGGGTCCCTTGTCGGGCAGGGATCCGCAACAATCGTGTTGAGCAGACGGATCGTCCTATAGGTGGATCCGCGAACGGATTGCTTATAACTGGATCCGCGGACGAATCACAAGGTTTGGGGCCAAGGCCTACGTGATATTGGGTTTTACTATGGCCCGTTATTGTCAAGTTTAGCCCATAAGGCAGAGTGATAATGTGGCCCAAGCCCAGAGGCTTGGTACACCTATTATACGTTATCAAGTCCCCCTAGTCTAGAGTGACATTTGCCTACGGGACTTGTCCTGCGTGCAGATATCAATACTAGACTTGGTTACTTTATTTCCTCAGAGTTATCTATTTTTATGCCGTACCACGTCTGAGTTGATGACGCATCAATGACGTGGAGCGTTGCTGTCCTTTTACCTTCTGACTGGTGACAGCTTTTTACCAATTTCCCATGCGCTTTTCTATCGTTGATTAGGCACGTGGTACAAACGTGGCGTTATCCAAGTATCGGTAGGGGTAACTATCCCAAGGTATAAATACCCCTTATTTTTACTGTTTTTTCTCTTCTCAAAATCTTTCCACCGCCATTGTTACTTTCTTAGAGCTTTTACTTCTTACTCCCTGTGCGTCGAAATCATAAATTTTTGTAATAAGTGGTGTGGTGTTTCTCTCTCTAAGAATACACACATCTTCCCTTTTCTCTCACAATAATATGGCTACTATTGTTCAATCCTCCCCCATGGAATACATTGCAAATGAGTAATCATAATAACCCAACTGTCTCATCGTATACATACTTATAAACCATCTAAAATATAAAAAAATATATAAGAAAATAGTTTTGGTAACAAAAAAAATGTTCAGTGCAAATGCGTAAACATGTTAAAAATAATAAACCAAATAGAGCGATTATAAAACACACATTATAACATTAATTTCAAGATTAACATAAAAATAATAAAATGACAAACCTTTTCCTTTTTGAAGTTGATGCTTCCAAAGTTGACCGACTTTTGGTAACCCATATTATAGCCTTTTTTGCCTGAAAACCTACTCATTTTGATGCTAACTTTTGTTGTGTGATGATGATTGTGATAGAGGGTTGTGTTTCGGTCTATATTTATAGATAAAGATTAGGATTCTCGAAATAATTGGTGATAAAATTTGAGAGGATATTAAGTGTTTCAAATAAACCATGATTTTAGGAATATAATTGAAAATAATCAAATCACATCCAAAAATAAATAAGTCAAACATGATTTATGAGTATAATGCGTTTCAAAAAATTAAAAACCTAAATGTTTCAAGCGTGTTATGATCTGTTGGGAGTATTTGAATTCGTGATTTAATTTATGAAATGTGTTATTGATAAGATGGAATTGATTCCGGATTGATAGAGAAATATGTTAGAGTTTCGGTTAATGAAAAGGATTTTGTCTGATGTGTTTTTGACTAGATTCAAATTAGTCAAAGGATATGAATAGATGTGAGTTATGAGTTTTGTAAAGAACTACCATTTGGCATGACAGTTTCATAGCACAACTTGTGGGTTGGTCCACTAGTTGACATGCTTGCCTCTTTTTAGAGAGACCATGGTTCGAATCTGGCCTGGGACAAAAATTTTAAACATTAAAAGGATGCGTGATGACGTGGATATATGACATGGACATATGAGGCGGAATTCCATGTCATAGTTTCATGCCTAGTCACATTATCCTAGGTGCCATGTCATGTCCCATATATATGTAAAGATTTTTTTGTTAAATTTATGTTCAAGTTATGTCTATGTATGCATGCGTGTGTATTTTGTGTTTGTGTTTTTTTTAAAAGGATCAATTTCATATCTCCCCTCCTTTTAGTTGAAAATTTCATATATACCCAAACATGCATTAAAAACATTGTACATTATGTATTCAATACTTGCACTTTAGGTATATATGAAATTAATCATGAATGTAGGGTGCTATATGAAATTAATCCCTTTTAATAAATGTGTTTATGTGTTTTGCTGGTTTTTACGAAGAAGGATATGATGTATCTACTTGTTCTTTTTCACTTTTCATCAACGTCAGTTAAGTTTTTGCACCGCAGTTTCTTATTAGGGTTGCGTTGTTAGTTCTTTAATTTTTTTCTTACACATTTAGTTCATAAAATGTTTTAACTTGACAACTTGCATGGGCAAACCTCCCACCTTAGTGGCTATGGCGAGACCTTTGCGTTTTTAAGGCACGACTTAAGGCGATTCAAAATATACAAATATTTATATATTTATATCATATTTTATATATATTGTGTTTGCATAAAGCGTTTTACATAAGGAATAAAGTTTAAAAATATCCTTACACGTAATATTCTTTATTTAATTTTTTTTATCGGAGTTGAATCCAAAAAGCCCTCCATACCTCACGCCTTAGCGTGCCTTTTCACTCCTCAACTCACGTCATGCTTAGAGTTGACGCCTTGGTCCATTTCATAACGTGGATGCCACACCTCACGCCTTAGCGACGCCTTGGCGCGCCTTTTAGAACAGTGGACGCGAGTCATGAATTTAGTAAAGAACTAGTATTTAGCATGGCAGTGTCATAGCACAACCTGTGGGTTGGTATACTGGTTAACACGCTTGCCTCTTTTTAGAGAGAACATGGTTCGAATCTAGGACAAATTTTTTAAACATTAAAAGTATGCGGGATGACGTGGATATATGCCATGGACATATGAGGCGGAATTCCATGTCATAGTTTCATTCGTAATCACATTATCCTAGGTGTCATGTCTTGTCCGATATATATGTAAAGATTTTTTTGTTTAGTTTATGTTCAACTTATGTCTATGTATGCATGCGTGTGTATTTTGTGTTTTTGTTTTTTTAATAGGGGCAATTTCATATTTCCTCTCATTTTATTTGAAAATATCATATATACCCAAACATGCATTAAAAACATTGTATATTATGTATTAATACTTGCACTTTAGGTATATATGAAATTAATCATGAAAGTAGAGTTATATTTGAAATTAATCCTTTTTAATAAATATGTTTAGGTGTTTTGCTGGTTTTTACGAAGAAGGATATGATGTATCTACTTTTTCTTTTTCACTTTTCATCGATGTCAATTAATTAGGGTTGCATTGTTACTTCTTTAATTCTTTTCTTACACAATTAGTAAATAAACTGTGTTAACTTGACAACTTATATTGTTTAAATTATGTAACGTTTTAATTTTAGTATGTTGCTTTGTTTAGAAAACAAAGAAAAAATAGTTGCGAGGCAGTGCCGGATTTGAGCATGTGCGAAGTGCTGGACCTCACAAGGCTTAAAAATTTTCAGGGGCCTCAAGATGTTAATAGGACTAGTGTTTTAATTCAGGTTTCTCTTGTAAATTTGATGAAAATGTATTGTAAAACCTAAGATACAATGATTTTGATTCAACGTGAGTACAAATTGAGAAGTTTAAAACTTTTATAAAGAAAATGACAAATAGACTAAGTTATGGATGTTTATATGTCTAAGGAAGATGACGACTTCGGACAATTATCACTTTGCACCTCTAAAACTTTTAGGCTTTGCGTTTTTACTTGATATTTCAGTTTTGTTCTTAAATAAGTACAAAATGTGTTTATGTAATTAGCAATCTCTTCCCATGTTTAAGAAAAAGTTTAAGATTGATCCAAATTTGTTTCATGGACTATACAAAAAGTTTAAAAGGTGATACAGTTCTATGAGTGAAATACATATAAATTTCTTTCATGGCCTATACAAATACCCGTTTTTGGGGTATTTAACATTTGTTCATTATTTATTTTTATTTTTGAATATATAGTCTTTCGTGTTGCTTAAGGGACCTACATTTTTATTAATTTTCAAAATTCCCTAAACGGTCCTGTTGTGATTGAAGAAGAATGTTTTTGGGTTAAGTTAAAAGTTAGAGAAAAAGACGAGGTGATAACATTTTGATGAGAGTTATTTTACATACCAAACTTTTCTCATATACTAAGGGGTAAATCACAGTCACTCATTTTCTTGTTGAGAAAAAAAGGAAAATTAATTAAATGTTAATTACACCAATTTTTTATAATTTAAATATTTTATGAACCGTTAATCGTTATACAAAACAAATTATACTATCACGACCAATATTTAATTATCTTTCTATACACATGCACTTTGATATACTTTCGACAAAAAAGAATTGTTGTTTTTCACGTTTACTTAGCTTATCACATATTTAACATTAATATAGAAGTTCGAACATCAAACATCCGTACTGAAATTGACATACATATTAGTTCATAAATCTAAACCTTTTTCTGTTATGTGCAATGAAAATATACATTCTTGTCTTTCCAATCATATCACACACATTGTATACGAATTATAATACATGTGATTGAGATCACGTTTGGGAAAAATCACATGTAATTTTATTAGAATATTCAAATTAGTGTTTAATCATATGTGATTTCTCATGCAAGTTTCAACAACGATGAAAAAAGAAAAAAAAGTTAAAAAAAGGTTTGTTAAAAGTATATATTAAAGTGCAAATCTATAGAAGGACAATTAAACATTTGTCGCGATGGTATATTTTTTTTGCTTCACGATTAATATGCATAAAAGTTGAAAAAATAAATGAAAATAAATGTGAGTAATGGTGCGTTTGGTACATTAGAATCGGAATAATCTATCAAAGATTCACAAACTTTTATGCATAATGGTTTTGACCAAGGATGACAATATTAATATGTTTATACACTCTCATTGTGGAACCAAACATTCATATTGGATTTGATATCTCAATTCATACTCATATCTGTTTTACCCTGCTATCAATCTATATCGATAACGATTTCAATAGGTAACCAAACAACACCTAAATGTTCGATATGTAAATAAACTTAAATCTAACATTTTTTACTATAACACGACACTTAGCGGTCTACAAAGTATTAAACGGAAAGTTAGTTATTATCATTAAGGGGCATGTTTGTATTAGAAACTTGGTTATGAGGCTTGGTTATGAGAATGACAATGAAAGTGATATATAAAATGTTTGAGTTTGCATTAATAAATGGGAAATTTGATTTTTGAGAATTGATATCCTAATATTCATAACCAACACCTAAAGGGGTCACCTCACATGTTTGATTCCATTTTGAACATATTTCCTCAATATGCTAATACGATCAAACCAAACAACAACAATCGGAATGATACATATATTATAATTCATAGTCATTTCATCTCATACCTAAACTCATATTTATTGTACCTCATGGCAACAAACCAAAAGCACCCTTATCTTTGCTTAATATATGGAAACATCCAAATTAAAATTTGTATGTAACAGTAACGTACATTTGCCCGCGTTTTCAAATTTTCATTTGCCCGCGTTTTCAAATTTCAAATCCCATTTTAAACCCCCCATCAAACCATCATTTCACACATCTTTTCATCACACACTAAACACACCTTCACTGTGTGTTTTCCAAATCACCGTAACAGCCCTTATAGTTAACAAGGTAAATTGACATGTTTTAAATAGTTAACACATATATTGTTTTTTTTATTTTATTATCTTTATAGCTCTTATATTGGAACCACCTGTTCTTTTTGCAGGATTACACGGCTCACAATGATGATACTAGTGTGCATTTTAAAATTATCATGACTGAAGATCAAATGAACACAGCAAGACAAGAAGGGTTCTTGAAGAAATTTAAGCTAACTACTACATTAAGCACATCGAACATGCATTTGTTTGATGCAAATGGTGTAATAAAGAAGTATGACACCCCTGAGCAAAGTAAGTATGAAATTTATGATAAAAAAGACTCATTTATGCTCTTAGTTGGTTCACTGACTGTTCATATTTTTTCTATATACAGTTCTTGAGGATTTCTTTCACCTCCGTCTTGACTTTTATGAAAAGAGGAGGGTAAGTTGGATACTTATTTATGGTATATGGCTTCATTTCATGTCCTTGTCTAAGACTGTGTACTAATCCAAATGTGGTCATGGCAATCAGACAGCTCTGCTTCGCGAGCTCGGGAAAGCTTCATTGCTACTGGAAAACAAAGTGAGGTTTATCCGTGAAGTTGTTGAGGGAACGATTGTTGTGAGCAATAAAAAGAAAGATGACCTGTATGCTGAGTTAAAGATCAAAGGTTTCACACCTTTCCCAAAAGAAACAGTACTGGAAGCATCAATTGCAGGGGCGGTTGATCATGTAGGAAGGGAAGAGGTGCCAGCTGGAGAAGAAAACCCACAAGGAAATGCCAGCAAAGCGGTTCCCGGAACAGAATATGATTACTTGCTGTCTATGGCCATTGCATCATTGACATATGAGAAGATGCAGAAGTTACAGCAAGAAAGGGATGCAAAGAAGAAAGAGTTTGATGAGCTCACCAACACTCTTTCCAAGTCTTTATGGCTAAAAGATCTTGATGCTCTTGATCACCAACTTGATGTATGCGTAGTGTTTTTTCTTTTTTGAAACATCGTTTTTTCTTTATGGGCTTCTTAAAGTTCTATATTTTATATGTTGTGTCATTAGGAACAAGATAAAAGAGATGCTAAAGATGAAGAGGAAAGACGGAAACAACAAGAAAAGGCAAGGGCTAAGGGTCCTGGTGGTGGCAGAAAGGCTAGAAAACCTGCCAGAAAGCCAGCTGCCAAGAAAGCCACTGTCACACCAATTGATGCTGAACCTATGGAAACAGGTATATACTGAGAATTAAGCATGCCTGTTCATGTTTATATGTTCTGTTGCAACACATGCAGGCTAGGCTAACTGGCAAAAGTGTAATACAGCTCTCATAAAAAGCTGTCAGTTCTTAGTTCTTGCAAAAATATGCAGGTTGAATTGCCACTTTCAGTTTTAACATGAATAACAATTATTGTTTGATGTTTATTAGGTGATGTT